>CAUYLG010052318.1:0-235095 GCA_963573385.1 Cacajao melanocephalus | reverse complement strand
CCCCCCCCCCCCCCCCCCCCCCCCCCCCCCCCCCCCCCCCCCCCCCCCCCCCCCCCCCCCCCCCCCCCCCCCCATTTTTCTCAATCACCCGCCCACCCCCCCCAACCACCCACGACTTGACACTCTTTCCCTACACGACGCTCTTCCGATCTCCCCTCTCTCCCTCCTTTCCTTCCTTCCTTCCTTCCTTCCTTCCTTCCTTCCTTCCCTCTTTCTATTAAAACCATTTAAATTTTCAGAAAGACTTCTAAGTTGCTATCTTTAAGTGCCAATTCCTATGGGACACCAGAGACCTCTCTCAGTAGTTCTCAAACTTAAGTGTGCATCAGAATCACCTGCAGGGCTTGTTCAACTTCAGATGACAGTGCTCCACTCCCAGTGCTTTGATGCAGTTAGGGCCTGAGAATCTGCATGTCTGACAAGTTCCTGGTGATGCTGATGTTGCTGGTGTGGGATGCCTCTTTGAGAACAACTCCCTTTAAACCTTCAAACTCCCTCGCACAGAGCTTAACATTCCAACCTTCTGGTGGTTTGAGTTGGGTAAGTGACCATCTTGGAAGGAGGATTTGCTGCAGTCATGGTGAAGCAAGAAGTACTGCTGGCGTTTGATCAGGTGGCAATGGGAGAGAAGCTTGGGGCAGACCCCGTTGGGCACTGGAGGCACAGCTGTTGTGATGGATGACAGGGGTGTTCTACCCTTCACCCCTGGTCCCACCGAAAGCATCCCTATAAGCGTTATAAAATCAATCTAGGATGAAGGGAACAAAAATAAACCAAGCTTGCAGCACACTCAGCACTGATCAGTAGGTCGGCTTGCCCTCTGCCCTGCTTCCTTGCAGTGGTTTGCCTATTGTCTTAGAATCATGTAAACTGTATCACAAGATTTTAGCTCCTCTTAACTGCTCTATAGATAACAACGTAAGCATTGTGAAAGGTCAAGTTTTCTATCTGAGATATTCTTCCAGATCCTGCAAACTCGTGAAACTACTGATGCCAATGGATCTGAAGGACCCCATAAGGAGCTGACTCATCAAAGAATGCAGTTTCCACATCCTGATGATTTCATTCCTGTTATTCCAACCAAACAACAACCGCAATTTTCTAACCCCTCGCCCCCATAGTCTCCTTAAAAATCCCAGCCAAGACCTCCATGGAGAGATGGGTTTGAGGGCCTCCTCCCATCTACTGGCTTGGCCTCCCTGTGATCACTGAACTCTTTCTCTGCTGCCACCCCTGCTGTATCAGACTGTTACAGCACAGCAGGCATACATTTCTGTCAATCCTGTAACACCACCTGAGTTTGCTAGTCACTGTGGCAGTCAGTCCTCAGCATGCTGACATTTTTCAGCATTTGGGGACTTTATGCTGTACCCCAAGAGGTTGAAATGACACCCCTTGGGGGAGCTGCCAACCTATGGGGCTTGTGGTGACATTCCCCAACCTTCCAGTTCTTGGTGCAGTCCACATGCTTCCACAGAGCTGGCTTGAGACCCTGTTGCCCACAGCAGTAATCACTCACTAATCTTGCTTCAGTGGCCATTTCCACCTTCCCTGCCCCGTTGTCTCCTCTTTCTCTTCTCTCCTGCTTCCTGGAATTACCTGTCAAATAAACCTACTTGTTTCCAAGTGCTTGCCTCAGGAACTGCCTTTCAGGAAACCCAATCAAAGATGTGTGTTCACATCCTAGCCTGTCACTTCCCTTCTGGGTGACCCTGGCCAATGGATTGAGCCCCGTTTATTTGCATAGGACAACACTTCCATCTCCCAGAGTTATTATGGAGACAGACTGAGATAATATTTAAGAAGAATCCTGGACCTCCTGGCCCTGCAATGTACGTGCTCAGGAGATGTTTGTTACCTCTGCCCCTGAGGTTGATTGCTTTCTGGGAGGAAGAAGGAAGAAGGCAGGGGAAAGAATTAATTTGCTAGATCCATGAAACATGCAGGCAAGGGGTTTGCCTCAGGCACAGTGAGAGGGATGAGTGGGCAGATCAAGTCTTCATTCCTGAAGAATGCAGTTCTTACTCTTGGAGAGTTCTATTGACTAAGATGTTCCTGGTGGCCATGGAAGCTGTGAGCTCTCCTGCTTCTGTGCTTGGATTTACCAATCTTCATCTGCAACAACTTCCTTCACAAAATTGATTTGATTGTGGCTGTTGGGTTGTGGGTCAAGGAGACTTCCTCTATGACAATATCCCTCTTGCCCTTTTCCCTCCATCTCATTTCAGGAAGTGGTTTTGTCTTTTTTGTTATTTTCATAATTATATAGCAGAAACATTAAGGAGATGGTTTGTGTTCATTGATTTGTTTGAGTGTGGGCCTCAGTGTATTTATGGTTTAATTCTGTAAAATAGGAAGAAAAGTAGAAACGTCTTTGAACTAATTTCAGAATTCTTTGCTCAGCAAATCTCCTTGTCCTTCCCAGCCAATAATGCAATGTTGCAACAGAATTCAAATGAGAGACACGGATGGGGAGGGGAGATCAATACAGGTTGTCTCTTCCTTCTCAACTCACTTTGTTGAGTTTCATGCAGCCTCTGTCTGTGGAAATACATTTCTAAGTACATTTGCTGCAGGCAGATATATCTAAGGAGCAGAAATAGAGCAAGACAGAGATAGATATATGAAGAAAAGATGAAATGCAAGAGAAACCAAAGCAAATACAAATTTAGAGTGGCAAATCAATTCTTTTGGCACCTAGAAATAATTTTAAAAGTCAGCTTTTAGAAATTCATATTCAAAAGAGAGCATCCTGTGGAGACAATTTTACATGTAATTTGAAGCTGGGAACTGTGTCCTCTGAAGCTGTCCTTCTACGGTATTCTATCCCACCACTCTGTCTCAGCCTAAAGAGCTGGCACAAAGCTGGGCTGCTCATCGTTCCAGCTCCTGGCAGAGCAGTGGAAGATGGCAATGGGTCAGGAAGATCAGGGCCCATTTTAAACAGACAAATAGAATTTGAGATGCAGACCACTAAATGCTCAGGAGCTGAGGTGAATCAATTCTCCCTTTGATTGGTCACGGCAGGCTGTTTCCTTAACCACATAGACTACAGGCTATTTGTGTCCAGAATCATATTTGACACATTGTTATTTTTTGCACAGTGCCACTGGGGCTTTGAAAAAGTTTTTTTTCTTTTTTTTTGTAAACAGTTTTAACATTCAGATTTTATTGCATGACCCCTTGGTCTTGCATTGTGTGTGAGCACACATGTGTATGCATGTGTATGTGTGTAAGATGTCATATATCAAATACGTGCATGTGTGTATGTGCACATACATACAGTATAGGGGGCAGGGAGAGAGAAATCCTTAAACATAGAGCTCAGACATTTGCATTTAATTCAGTAGGTTAAAGGAGTCACTGAAAGTTTGTGAACAGAGGACTGATAAAGTCAGCGTTTCCCTTGAAGACATTTATACTGGTGAAGTAAGGGTTAATTGTCTAAGAATTGGTAATGGTGGAGGTTGATGGTTAGGAGCAGAAAGAATAGTTTAGAAGTTCTTGAAAACTGCCTGGATAAGAGATAAGAAGAAATAACCCAGCAATACCGGCAATGATAGTAGACATGAAGTATGTGAGACACATTTACAAAGTGGAAAGTTTATGATGTGGCAATTCCACAAGGAAGGGAAAAAAAGAAGGAGCCACAGATGTCTCAGAAATGCAATGTATCTGTATCCATCTCTGAGTCAGAACTTCATTAAAAGGTGGCCCCACCCAGTTATTTCTAATGTTCGATCAAACTGCGGAGGAAATTCTGCTGCCTTTTCCGATGGCTTTGTCTTCCAGCCACTGCTTTCCTAATATTCTTCCAATTGTCTAACCTGAGCATTGTCACATCCAGTAGAACTTCTTCCTTATAGGCAATTAGTTTGAGGATTACAAAACTATTTTATAAGGAAGGCAGCCCTTTAATATTGACTATATTCTGTTTAATATGTAATTTGGTTTCACTGGGAAGGTGAGCTGAATCATCTCAGAGAGAGAAGATGGCTTCCTCATCTTTAGGATGAAATAAAAGTACTTTAGAGCACACAGCAGACCTGAACTCTGGGACCTCAGGCTCTCCTGGGATGGCAGGAGCCAAGAAGAGAAGAGGGATTCACTGTTGATGTCTTTGATGGCTGGGCATTAAGTAATGTGGTCTCTGAAGCAGTGGGTCCCCGGCGGTCCAGCCTGTGGTCAGTGGGGAGGACACTTGTGAGGAACGGCCTCATGGTTTTCCTGAGCCAGACTCCTTTCTTATTTTCTTGATGTCATAAATCAGCCCCGGGTTTTTTTTCTGATCGAATAGAGGCGACAGGGTAGCCTCAGTAAGGTCTAATATTGGATATCTTACTGTCTTTGGTGAGCAGAAGCTGGGAGCTCAGCTTACTTTGTTTTAAGGAAATAAAAAAAATGGAGTGATTCATCTACCCAAATACTGTGAATCACAAATACCTGTTACAATGATTAAAATGTAGAGCTGTGCAGTTTTATTGGGCTAGTTTTTCAGAGGTGTCTTCTAGAGCTGATTTAATTAGATTTACCTTGCTGTGAAACTCTCGGTGTCAGGGACTTGCTGATGCTGGAGAGGAAATTCACTGCTGTTAGTGTTGTCAGTGGCCTGGAAAATGGAAGACAGGTTGTGGGTTATTTTTTTGGCCCTTGTTAAAGGTGTATGTGCCTTCAGGATAACTTCTTTCTGAGCCTCACCCATGATCGTTCTGAGCCAGTTATACCCTCCAGAAGATTAAAATTGGGCATCCTTAATTGCTGGTGTATGTCCCATGTTTGGGAAGTTCAACGTAAGCCAGGTGGGACAAGAAACCACTGGACGTGGAGATGAACCCAAGCATGAATCTGAAGCATGTTTCTGGCTATTGCCGAAGTGCAGGTAAGTTAATCACATGCTATCTAATGAAATCTGAATGGCTAAGCCCAGGAAACAACATTCAAAACACTCTCGCCCACTTTCATGCAAGGAAATGTGGCCAGTGCCTATAGGGTGAAGTGACTCTAACCCACCATCAGGATGTGGGCACTGGCCACATTTCCTTTATTTTGTGTCAGGAATGCCTTCCACTTGCTATCTCTAAGAACATCTGGGGGTGCAAGAATCAAATTTGAGTTTTCCCTATGCCTACTGAAAATGACTTTTTTCTGATAATTTCCCTTTTGTATGTCTTCCATATCTTTAAATTAGCATCCAATATCCATAAATGAAGAAGTGCATTTTACACTTTATCATCTTCTATGTAGTGTCTGACATGCTTAGGGCGTTCTTGTTGAATTGGCTGAAACACAAAGAGAGTTTGTAAGTGTTTCAGAGGCTGTCTTTGCCGTCATAAACTCACGGCTCCCAATGTATAAAGGGCTATAATTTAAAAAGCTAATTTAAGCTTTGTCATGCTCTATGAGGTTAGAATTATCACCTCTGCAAAATAAGAAAGCCACTTTTGAGCAGAAATGTATAAACAGGAAATTTTTTTTACTGAAAGAAAAAAGTTTGATAATCCCTGTACCTTTCAACTACCATGTAGTAAGATGTAGCTTTGTCCTATAGAAATGCTGTGATAATTCTTAAAAAGAAAAATGTATATGTGTGTATGTGTGCACATGTATGTGCCTGTGTGTGTGTATGCATTTGTATCTATATCGGTGAAATAGTTTGGCTGTGTCCCCACCCAAATCTCATATTGAATTGTAGCTCCCGTACTTCCCATGTATTGTGGGAAGGACCCAGTGGGAGAGAATTGAATAATGGGGCAGTTTCCGCCATACTGTCTCACTGTTGTGAACAAATCCCATGAGATCTGATGGTTTTCTAAGAGGTTTCCCCTTTCACTTGGTTCTCATTCTCTCTCTTGCCTACTGCCATGTAAGACGTGCCTTTCACCTTCTGCCATGATTGTGAGGCCTCCCCAGTTATATAGAGCTGTGAGTCCACTAAACCTTTTTTTTTTTTTTAATAAATTACCCAGTCTCAGGTATGTCTTTATTAGCAGCATGAGAACAGAGTAATACAATGGTTATATATCCTATATATGATACAGGTAATATGACACATATTCAAATAAACCCCTAGTCATCCAAATAGTGAAATGATTTGCTTAGAGTCTTAACCAGGATTTCTGAATAAAACTCTTGAGACTCTTCACCAATTCTTGGAATTTGTTATATAGATAAAAAAGGTAGATCATTCTGTATCAATCTGGAAGACACCATAGATGAATGAGTAGAAATTACTCTAGAAGGTAGACCTAAATCTGTTATGTGGAAGATCTCCCCTAAAAAGATGGCATAACTACACATTTATAATATTTTTAAAAATCCCAGTCTTCCAGCAGTCTTTATGACATGAGATAGTTTCTACCAAAAAGAAAAAATAATGCATACATGCACAGTAAAAATGTTTGGTAAGACTGAGTTTAAAATGACAATAGTATGTTTTTCTTTCATTTTACATACCTATGATTTGCAGTATTTATCAAGGAATCTGTATCTCTTGTGTCATGAAAATAATAATGTGGAAAAGTGAAAGGAACTTGTTAACAATTGGAGATGTTCAAAGGTGTGGTGAGTTACAAGCCAATACACCACCTCTCATCAAAGGTAATAAGTAGAAGTTAGAAGGTTAATACACAAGGACTCCATAGATGGAGAGACTTCCATTTAATTGTCAGTAGGAGAAGATGGCTTCTAACTCCCAGCTCAGTCCTAACATTCTATAACTTGGAATTCTCATACTGGCTATGTTTTCCAAACCTAATTATAAAAACGAAGACAATCATGGCTCCTGGTCACTGAAAGTGTTAAGATACTTTTAACCAGAGTAAAATATAAAATAACTGCAGCATGTATTTTTTCCCTATGTGAGCAAAATGAGAAGGGTTCCAAGCTTTGTGTAGGAGCTGGCTGGTTGCATAGTCACTGTCAGCCCCCCAAATAGACCTACCTTTTTCTGGCAGCTGGGTTCCATTACCTCTGAGGGCAAGCTGAGTTAGCAATGTCATAGTGGCAGATTGCTAACCCCTATTTTTTTTTTAGAGTAAATAACACATTTGGCAAATAAAAGGTAACCTATATTTTCCTTAAAATATCCTTTTATTCCCCTGAAAACATTTTAAATGGTAATAATCATCCTATCCAGCCAGGTTTAAAAAGGAAAAGGAAGACTCCACACCACTGCCTGTCCATGGGGAAGCCATTAAGGCGAAGCATTGACTTCAGCTACTCTGGCTGGAGCAAACACCTTGCTCTTCTATAGAAAAGAGAGAAGCTATTTGTAGAGGATCAAAGCAGATCAAAGCAATGCATCCTCATCAGGGCAAACATGAGCTGAGGGATCTCTCCGAGGGATTTTAACCAGGTCCCGGGTCACCCAAGCCTTGCATTATGAAATGAAAGAAACCTTCTGAATAGAAACACCAGCTCATAAAGCCCCATAAAGGACAGAAAAGACACAAAATACTGAGCACATTTTCCTCACATTCCTCCTAGTTTTTCCTCTTAGATGATTTGTTAGGTGGCTAAGACCTGAAGGACTGGCTGGCTCCATACCTGCAGGTCCTTTGGATTTTGAGCTGTTCTCTGCTTATTCTGAGTAATCTATCAAAAGATAATGAGGAGGCTGGCAGTAGCTGCTGTGCAGGACATGGTCTGCAGAAAGGGGATCTGTCCTTGGGTAACCCCACTGGATTCTGGAAAAATTTCACAAGAAAAAAAAGAGACGAAGTTCAACCAATGAGATTTTTCTTTTTTTGCATCATAGTTACTTTTGCCTTTCTTGTTATCTTTAGGTGAGGAGGGGAATATGGCACAATTTTTTGTTAAATAATTATTTACAAATAATCTATTTGGGTTAGGACATTCCTGCTGAATCGATGGAAACAGATGGAGTCTGTAAAAGTCTTGGTTTTACACTGGGCTTTTTAGCTGCACAGGTCAGTGAGGCTTAAAAGGATGATTTTAACGCAACAATTTGAACTATGTTAATTGATTACCTCAAATCATAGTTCTGAACTCAACATGCAGTTTTTTAGTGTGTCTCAGTCTTTATGCATGGTTAGTTTTCCATTTTTTCCCCTTTGTATACAACGTGTTACAAAGACATGATAAAAATGCAAAATAGAAAATTTTTTTTAAACAAATATGACATCACAGTAACCGTCAATTATTTTTATATTGTTATGCTCTCTCTGGCCCTTATGTATTTTACATTTGGATCCTATTTATTTGATAGAGGTATTTGTAGAATGCAGGATAATCTGATTGTCCAGGGTTTTATAGTCTGCTATTTTGAGATAACTTTGTGTCATAAACACCTTCTTCCATTTATAATGGTTATTTGTAATTGCTCTGTTACATAATATAATAGGATGTGATGCACCATAATCTCCTAAATCTTCTTTTATTATTGAATTTTTGGGTCATTTTATCTTCACACCATTATAGATAATGATGTAACAACAGGCTCTTTTTACATTTTAATAAAGACCCAAACTGTCATTTGGCTCCCAAATAGGTTACTAAAGATAACACTAGCTATGTGGTCATTCGCTAGTGTCCTTTCTACACAATTATAATGCCATTAGCCTGTTGCATTCAAGGCATATGTTTTCTATGGAGTGGCCTTCAGGGAAAGCAGAATTGAAACACTGTATCTCTAAGATCTGAAAGTGAAGTAGTGTCTCTCAGATCTGAAAATGAAGTTCATTAAAAAAAGCAATTTAAGAAAGTTCAAAAAGACCTTGATTAACGAGAACATTTGAGTGAAGAATGTTCAACGTAATTGAATTTCCTGATATTTGTTATTGCTGTTATTATTAGGTTATTTTTATATGGAAATTACAGGTTGAAAAACAATTTTCATGATATAATGTTTTATGTCATGTACCTTGGGATTAGTTAAAAGAAACAGCAACGTGTTTCTGTTTCTTCTTTATCCTGGTTCCCAACAATATATGTGAAATATTGGTCTCTTTGTGCCATGGCAGTGCCATAAATTCTCTCTCAGAAAGATTTCATCCCACTGAAATTCCATCTCTTTGGAAAAGTACCTTGTGGACTCACCTGGTGTTATTTTGAACACTGCGATGGTATCACATTGTCCGTGCTGTTGGAGTAGAGTGGCTGCAATATGGTGACATTTAAGAATTATCTACAGAACCTCAGGTACCCCTCGGCAGGTGTAACTATTTTAACAAAATTCCACATCTGAGTATTTGGATCTGCCCATTTGCCTCTCCCACATCACAGTAGATTGCCACAAAGATTCCAGTTAACTGAGGCCTTCAGCACTTAAGATCCACAGAACTCCAGAACTTGTAGAGACTGTGATGATTTTGTAGGCGATCAACTCAAAGTCCAGAAGCATTACGAGTTTCCTTCAAGGATTGGGACCTGACTGACTCAAACCCCTAGTTATGGCTTATGATCTCGTGCTCTTTTTCCTACCTCCTGGTTATATTTAAAGTTTTGTTGTACATACTCTTGGGTCTTTCTTTGAAACACCAGGAAGGGTTGATGGAGCATCACTCAAAACACCTACAGAACGGACTCTTGGTTTTGCTGTCAACTTACTTAGCAAGACCGCATTACATAATAAAGCAAGGACATTTGGTTTAGTGTCATTCTTCCATTCATTTGCTAACCTTTCATTGTATACCTATGTTGTGTTAGATATTGGATATGTGCTAGATGCTCAGAACACAGAGAGACAATAGTGAGGCAGTCTGGTACGGCACTCAGACATCAGGGCTTGAATCCTAGCTCTGCCATTTATGAGCCATAAACTTTGGAAAATTACTTGACCTCTCTATCCATGTCAAGTAAAAGAAGAAAGCCAGAAGTCCATTTTATTCTCCGATGCTCTATACTCCTCACCTTATGTATTGAGAAATATCTGAGTCCATGAGTCTCTAGAGGAGGTAGATTCAAGTCTGCCCCATCTCACTTTAAGAATATGGTAATGCTTGGATGTCTTTCATAATATGAATAGGGGGTGGAATGGTTGTGGACCACCCTAGAGACTGGAGGATTCAGAAACTAATTTGAGTTCCTCTGCTGGGTAGCATTGGCCCCGAAGAGGGAAATTACTTCTGGTAACAATGAAGCGACTCCTGCAGGTCAATTCCTGTCTATAAAGAACTCTACAGGCCTTTTGGACTCGTCTCACTCTGTCGCCCAGGCTGGAGTGCAGTGGCGAGATCTCGGCTCACTGCAACCTCTGCCTCCTGGGTTCAAGTGCTTCTCCTGACTCAGCCTCCCAAGTAGTTGGGATTACAGGTGCGTGCCACCAGACCCAGCTAATTTTTTGTATTTTTAGTAGAAAGATGGTTTCACCATGTTAGCCAGGCTGGTTTCAAAGTCCTGACCTCAGGTGATCCTGCTGCCTTGGCCTTCCAAAGTGCTGTGATTACAGGTGTGAGCCACCACGCCCGGTCAGGTCTGTTGGACTTAATTGTTGTCTCACGTGAACCTAACCCAGAGACATTGCCTCTTAAAGGACCCTGGGCTCTTGACAGTGAAACAGGAAAAGCTCCCTTGTCCCCTTCACAGGGCACGCGCTAGGGGTGTGGCTGGCTCACCTCTTCCGTGCCCAGCTGCTCAAACCCCTAGAGGTCAGGCAGACAAGCAGGCTGTGGCACTCTGACCCCAAGCCAGTGTCTAGGGGTGAATGCTTGCAGCTCCTGGGGCCCCTGGGGGCGTGTGTTACTGAGTGCACTTTTAGTTTAGCCTTCCGTAGGGGGCTTGTGTTAGTCAGCTTAATCAGACTCCCTGCCTCATCGCAAGGTTGGAGGTTTTTGGTATGCCTGGGTTTCTTGCCTTGGTGTACCAGAAGAATAGGTACATATGTGGGCTTGGAGAATGAGTGGGAGGTTTTATTGAGTGGAAGTAGCTCTCAGAAGATGGGGGAGCCAGAAAGGAGTTGGAGTGGGAAAGTGGTTTTCCCCTGGAGTCTGGTAGCTCAGCAGCTGGGGCTCTCCTCTGACCACCCTGGCCACACTCCCCATTGTTCTGCTGCAGATGGTGGCCTGCCTGCCGCAGGCCGGTGCCTCTCAGTGTGTGCTCATGTCTTCTCAGCGTCCAGCTGCTTGTGTCTCTGCCCAATAGGGTCTCAGGGTTTTTATAGGCACAGGATGGGGGTGTGGTGGGCCAGGGTGGTTTTGGGAAATGCAACATTTGATCAGGAAGATAGAAATGCCTGTCTTCACCTAGGTCCGTGGGCACAGGACTGGGGAGTGCAGCCCTAGCCAGGGACCCGCCGTTCCCTTCCCAGCACTTCCCTGCCCCGCTTCCACATCATTAGAATTCCATCACAGCTCTTATCCGCTAGAGTAACTAGAAGTGCAGATGTATTCCTGACTTTCTAGGATTATTCTCAATGTAGGTAGAGAGGTCAACTAATTTTTGAGCTTTTTTAAATTAAGGGAGGGTAGAATCTCATAGTCGTTAGCGAATTTTTATAATTTTTTCTTTTATAAATCTGAGGAAAACCTAGCCAAGTTAGTAAACCTTCTCAAAACCCTTTACTGTACAGAGCTGCCCAGTAGGGTGAAGTTCAAAGCTCACAAAAGGAGTACAGGGTCTCTGGGAATTGAAAGAACTCCTGCTTCCTCAAATTCCAAATTGGAGCACCAGTCCAGGTGAACCACAGTGACTGGCCAAAACTGTGAACAAGGACATGTAACAGACACCCAGAAATAAAGGCCAGCACAAGATAGGGCAGAGGGGTTGAACCTAGCATTGACCCAAAAGTGATGTGGGGTCAGGGAGTCATTCTGGGTTCTGAAACTGGTGCATGTAGTGCCCTGGGGAGCAAGAGTTTAAGTTCCAAGGTTATGTAATACTATAATTTTATAACTCGGTGTGTGTGAGTGTGTAACAGAAAGTTCTGTTTCAGGAGTTTCTGCCACAGCCTATATTAACATATAACTAGCAACTTTCCTCATGAGGGAAACAAAAATAGCCATGAAGACCACAGAGTGTAATCTTCGGCAGGGCCTTCCCTGAAAAGGACACCTTGTACCCCAGATCTTGAACAGTGGCTTCTCCATGCATTTATCTTGTCACCAAGACTCAACACTTAGAAGCCATCTTGCATACTCCATTTTTCTTACCTCACCTTTCAGTTACCGCTCTTTCAGTGATTCTCTTGTGTTCCTTTGCCAGGGTCCTGTTGCCCTCTCACCAGGCCTGTTCTAGTTACTGCTGGCTTCTCTTCAAGCCACACTTCCTCCTAATATATGCGGTCACTTACTCAAATCCAGATATAATATCTTGGTAAGGAATCTGTGGTGAATCCTGACTGCCCACAGGAGAAACTCTAAACTCCTTTGTCTACCATTTTGCTCCCATTTGCTTCTCCAAACTCATAGACTACTACTTCCCAATGTTTCCTCTACCATGCTCACAGACTGCCTGGACTTCTACTGGGTTTTCCTAATGTGTTCCTGTAGTTCTCCACTTCTGGAGTCACCATCCTTATTTGCCTTTTAAATTCCATCTTCAATATTCTGTTTTCCCCCAAAAGACTCTCTTTGATCTGCATCTTCCCTCTGATTTGGAAATAATCTCTTCCGCCTTCATACTCTCATTCTAAGTTGCTTGAGCATTCTCTCCTGTAACAACTTGGCTGCAAGAGCCAAGAACTCAGAAAAGAAGCCTGCGCTAGGAATATCTTTGAAAGTTGTCAGCCTGTAGGTGGTGTTTATGTCACGGGATTGGGTGAGATTATTAACAAGAAGTATAGCTAGACAAGAGAAGTGGGCCATGAGAAATAAATAGCATTTAGAAGCCCAGGGAAACTTTCTCAAAACCCATTGAGAAGGGATGTGGCTCTGACTGTCATCTTTTTCTGATCATAGAAGTCTAGCACAGATTAAGCATTGATAAGTAACCATTGAATTGAATAGAAAATGGCGCCAGTATTTCCTGAAACTGGTTACAAAATGTTAGGGTTTTCCTATACTGGGGACAAGTTATCACTTATACCCTTTCTGGGGTGCTGATTCATAAGCCATGTCATTCCCACCAACCACTGTCCTAAGGAACAATGGCTTATTGGTAGATTCATGAATTCACTCACAAACATTCAACGATTCCTTCTTTTTAAGCACTTACTGGTGATAAAATACCTAATATAATTTGAACTGATGGGATGTTTACATGAGTGTGAAGAAAGTAGACATGGAAATAGTCCAAAGTTTACAATACAATGTACTAAATGCTACCACTGGGGCAAGAATGAGCCAGGTTGTCTCTCATCCAGTTACCTAGAGGAGAGAGAGATAAGCACTTTGGGTTTTATCTGGAAATTAGTATGGAAACACTATTATCTAACAGACTAGTGAAAAAAATACCCCTTAAATCCCGATGTTCAGTCTTGCTTCAGGGGCTGAGAGACATCATGGTGTCGTGATAAAAGCCTGAACACTAATCAGAGAGATCTGAGTTTAATACCTGGTCTTGTCACTTACATGTTACCTGGGATGAGTTAGTAAACCTCAAAACTCAGCTGTCATATGGGGATAATAATATCTTTTCCTTTGGGTCTAAGATGGAGATAAATTGTTGTGTAAGAGCATATCTGTTAATTTTGCCATTGTTGTGTTGTTATTTCTATTCTTTTTACTTCTGGTATAGCAAGAAGAGTGGAAAATAAATTGCAGACCTTCTTAACTTCCAAGGATGTACTTTTGTCTACAAATGGAAAATTACCTAAAATCTGAGAAAATGAAAAGAAAAGAGCTTTTAACTCTCTCTAGTGGATTGAGGAGCAAAGAGTCTTGTTTTTTATATGCAAGCACACCCAATGCCAACTAACAGAAAGTTTTATTATATTTATATGTGAAGTTAAATGAGTCACCTCAGGAAGCAATGGGTGAAATGAATGATGGTAAGACTAGCAAACTGTTTCTGTGTACCTCTTCCTATTTTTCTATAAATGAGTCACAGAAAGGAAATATGAAACTGACTCCTCAAAGGCCAACCTGTTATATAAAAAACCCAACTCAAAGCTTAATAACAGCAAAAAAAGTCCCTTGTATTACCCTCCCAACTGGGAGCTCGATGACATAGTTGGGGCTAATGTTCATTGTTTTTGAAAGAAGAAAAATTGAACTACAACCTCTTCTTATTCTCAGATAATGAAGAATGAAATTGAGGTTGAAAAGGAAGCTTTCTAAAGTCAGTTGATCTAAGTAAATGTGATGGTGCCATGCAGACTCAAATGCTAGAGACCGGCATCATACCAGATTTGTGATTTTGATTATTATGATTATTTATCACTAGGTAAGAATCAATCCCCAGTCTTGATGGTTTAAAACAATGAACTATCCTGTATCATGATTTCCTACATCAGGCATTCAGGAAGAGTTTAGCTGGGTAATTCTCTGTTCATGTGGCAGTGACTGAAGTCTTTTGCTAGTATTCATCTAGCAGAAGGGCTAGTGTGGAATGTTGGAGATGGCTTCACTCATGTATCTCACACCCTGGAAAGCTGAGCTCAGATGGGACCCTGGAATGGGTAACCTACATATGACATCTTCGAAAAAATGATCTCAGGCTAGTTATATTTCTCCCATAGTGGTCTAGGGCTCCCAGAGTGAGCACTCTAACAGGACGGATGAAAGCTGCAAGGCTTCTCATGACTTAGCTTCTAAGTCCTAGGACATCAATTCTACCACACTCTATTGGTCAAGCAAATCATAAGGGCAGCCCAGAGTCAAAGAGAGGGAAATGAGACTTGACCCATTAATGGCAAGAGTAGCAAATAATTTGTAATTATCTTTATTCTCTTACACAGACTTACACCTGGGTTATAAATGCTAGTGACACTTCAAACTAAGGTGTCTTCTAATATATTATTGTTTAGCTCTGGGTAAACACATTTCTGTGTACTCTCATGTCCTATGGCTTAATCTTATAGTAACCACATAATAATCAAAAGAATTATTCTCTTGGCTGGGTGCAGTGGCTCACACCTGTAATCCCAGAACTTTGGGAGGCTGAGGTAGGTGGATCATGAGGACAAGAGATCAAAACCATCCTGGCCAATATGGTGAAACCCAATCTCTACTAAAAATACAAAAATTAGTAGGATGTGGTGGCATGCGCCTGTAGCCCCAGCTACTCGGGAAGCTGAGGCAGGAGAATCACTTGAACCTGGGAGGTGGACATTGCAGTGAGCCAAGATCTCGCCACTGCACTCCAGCCTGGCAACAGAGTGAGACTCCATCTCAAATAAATAAATAAATAAATAATATAATCTAAAAATAAGAATTATTCCCTTGACTTAATCTTTATTATTTCTAGTTTTAATCCTTAATTTAAAAATAACTACCAATTGAAAGAAGAACACCTGAGAGTTTTTTCTGGCCACAATATTTTTCTCAGATCACTCAAAGGTTGGGCTGGACAAGCTAGGTGCTTATGCTTGCCAAAGTGGCTCTCAGCTAATTATGGATAGGAGGTGCCACACTTCCTTGCTCCTAAAGTAGGACAGCTCTAAAATCATCCTACATCTCTTTAGGATGAAATTGGATCATTCATAATTTAAAGGGTCATTGACTTGATGTTGAATAAACTGAACCTTGCTTTTTTTCGAGGGACTTGTTCAAGGTCACATGGCCAGTAGGTATAGTAATGTAATAGGTATAGGACTAGAACTCTGGGTCTTCTGACTCCTGGGTCACTGTTCTTGCCTCTGCAGGTGCTGTAAGGTATTTAGCTGGTTGTTTTAGCCCTTACCCTTGCCTGTGTGTATACAAGCATGACTGGATGACACAATCAAGATGCATACTACACACATACTTGCCACCAGTAAGTAATCTGCCTTGGTCAGTTCACTGATCAAGGCTAGAGAATATCCTAAAAGCCATAAAATGAAAGAGTGGCCATCTCACATAATTAATGTTTTATTTATTTTTCTTTTCTCTTTTTAAACTTGATGATTTGTCTAGGCACACTTCTGGGTGCTTGGGGGCTACTCATTGGATTCTCCTTTGGCACTGGTGTTTGTGCCTGCCATTGGGGACCTGCAAGTGGACCTGCACAGTCCAGTCCATCCCTCCCATCTTGCCCCATGCTCATCTGGGGCTAAGGCAACGGAAAACTTCTCCCAATAAATAAGGATCAAGTATATGCCCAGCGGCACTGGCCACATCCAGCTCTTACCCTTCTTACCCAGGAACACCATCTGCAGGCTTGTAGGCTGAACTACCCAGCCGATATAAAACCTGCTGAAAGAAGTCCACGGCACCATAGAAGCAAAGCTAAAAGACCTACCCAGTATTCGCTATAGTCACAGATGCTGGTGGTGGGTGGGGAATTAAGGTAAAGGGAAAGAAAAAGAAATTATAGGAAATAAAAGGCCTTACCTGTACCAAAATAATTACAAAAATTAGAATACAAGCATCTCCAGATGAAAGGAACCAGCTCAAGAATTCTAGCACCATGAAAAATCTGAATGAAGTGACACCACCAAAGGATGGCACTAGCTCTCCAACAATGGTCCCTAATCAAAGTGGAAACTTAGAAATGGCAGGTAAATAATTCAAAGCATGAATTGTAAGGAAGCTCAATGAGATCTATGACAATGTTAAAAATCAACACAAAGAAATCTCTAAAGCAATCCAGAAAGTGAGGAAAGAGATAAACACCTTAAAAATCAATCAATGAGAGCCTCTGGAATTAAAAACCTCACTTAAAGAATTTCAAGATACAATTGGAAGCTTTATCAATAGACTAGACCAAGCAGAAAAAAGAATTTCAGAACTGAGAAAAAAATTTTTTAAAAAAGGAATTTTTAAAAATGAACAAAACTTTGAGAAAAATTGAAATATGTAAAGTGACCAAACCTATGAATTGTCTCTGAGAGAGAAGGAGTAAAAGTAAACAACCTCGAGACCATATTTGAGAGAATAATACAAGAAAATTTCCCTAATCTTGCTATAGAGAGATAGAAATTTAAATACAAGAGACCCATAGAACACCTGTGAGATACCATGCAAAATGAACATCACCAAAGCATAGACTTGCCAGACTCTCCAAGGTCAATGTTAAAGAAAAAAATCTTAAAGGTAGCTAGAGAAAAAGGGCAGATAAAACACAGAGAGAGCTACATTAGGCTAACAGTGGTCTTCTCAGCAGAAACCCTACAAGCAAGGAGAGATTGAGGGCTTATTCTCAGCATTCTTGAAGAAAAAAAATTCCAACCAAGAATTTCATGTTCCACCAAACTAAGCTTCATAAGTGAAGGAGAAACAAAATCTTCTCCAGACAATCAAGTGCTAGGGGAATTTGTTAACACTAGATCAGCCTTATTAGAGATCCTTAAGGGAGCTCCAAACATGGAAACAAAAGCATGATACGTGTGACCACATAAACACACTTGAATATATAACTCTCAGACCCTATAAAGCAACCATCTAACAATTTCATATTAGGATCAAAACATCATATATCAATATTAAACTTGAATTAAATGGTTTCAATACCCACTTAAAAGGCACAGAATGGCAAGGTGGATAAAAAAACAAGATCCATCTGTTTGCTGTGTTCAAGAGACGTATCTCACATGTGATGACCCCAATAGGCTCAAAGTAAAGGGTTGGATTAAGATCTACCATGCAAATGGAAAACAAACAAGAGCAGAGCAGGCATTGCTGTTCTTCTTTCAGATGAAACATCCATTAAACTAACAACAGTAAAAAGGACAAAGGGTGTTATTACACAGGGATAAAGGATTCAATTCAATAAGACTTAACTATCCTAAATACATACACATTCAGCATTGAAGCACCCAGATTCATAAAACAAGTACCTCTAGACTTGTGAAAAGGCTTAGAAAGCTACACAATAATAGTGGGAGACTTCGACACCCCACTGGCAGTGTTAGATCATTGATGCAGAAAACTGATAATGGAATTCTGGACTTAAATTCAACGCTTGAATAATTGAACCTAGTGGATGACAGAATACTCCAGAATACTCTACTCCTCAACCACAGAATACACATTCTTCTTATGTGCACATGGAACATATTCCAAGATTGACCATAGAGCAAGTCCCAATAAATTTAAAAAAATAGAAATTATACCAGCTGTACTCTCAGACCACAGTGAAATAAAAATGAAAGTCAATATCAAAATCTCTCAAAACCACACAATTACATGGAAATTAAACAACTCGCTCCTGAATTACTTTTAGGTAAGTAATAAAATTAAGGCAGAAATCAAAAATATTTTTAAAATAAATGAAAACAGAGGCACAGCATGCCAAAACCTCTGGGATGCAGCCAAACATTGTTAAGAGAAAAGTTACAGTGCTAAATGCCTACCTCAAAAAGTTAGAAAGTTCTCAAATTAATGGTCTTACGTTACACCTAGAGGAACTAGAAAAACAAAAACATACTAACTCCAATCCTGGCGCAAAAAAGAAATAGCTAAAATTAGAGCTGAACTGAATGAAACTGAGTCCTAAACATCCATACCAAGAATCAGCAAAACGAAGAGTTGGTTTTGAAAGGATAAACAAAACTGATAGGCCACTAGCTAGATTAACTAAAAAAGGGAGAAGATCGAAATAAGCATAATCAGAAATGACAAAGGTGACATTGCAGCCAATCCCACAGAAATATAAAAGATCGTCAGAGACTATTATGAACATTTTTTATGCATACAAAATAGAAAATTTAGAGAAAATGAATCAATTCCTGGAATCATGAAATGTCCCAATAATGAATGAGAAAGAAATTGAAACCCTGAACCGACCAATATTGAGTTCTAAAATTGAATCGGTAGTTAAAAAAAAAAAAACTACTAACCAAAAAAAAGTTCCATACTGGATGGTTTTACAGCTACATTATGCCAGACAGAAACAGAAGAGCTGGTGCCAATTCTACTAAAACTATTCCAAAAATCAAGGAGGAAGGACTCCTTTCTAACTCATTTTACAAAGCCAGAATCACCCTGATGCCAAAACCTGAAAAACACACAATGAAAGAAAAAAAAAAAATCTACAAGGCAATATCCCTGATAAATATAGTCACAAAAATTCTTAACAAAATACTAGCAAACTAAATCCAGCAGCACCTCACAAGGTTAATTTACCATGATCATTTCTGGGATGCAACATTGGTTCACTATACATACATCAATAAGTGCGATTCAACACATAAACACAATGAAAAACATAAACCATATGATCACCTCAATATATGTGCAAAAAGCTTTCAATAAAATCCAACATGTCTTTATGATAAAAACCCTCAACAAACTAGGCATTGAAGGAACATACCTCAAAATAATAAGAGCCATCTGTGACAAAACTATAGCCAACATCATATTGAATAGGCAAATGCTGGAGCGTTCCCCTTGAGAACTGGAGCAGGACAAGGATGTCTACTCTCACAATACCTATTCAACATAGTACTGGAAGACCTAGCCAGAGCAATCAGGCAAGAGAAAGAAATAAAAGGCACTCAAATAGGAGAAAAAGTAGTCAAGCTATCTCTCTTGACTGATGATATGATTTTTTTTTTTTAATTTTTAGGTTCTGGGGCACATGTGCAGGTCATGCAGAGTTGTTGCATAGGTGCATAAATACATAACCAGGTGATTTGGTGCCTCTATTCCCCCTTCATCTATATCTGGGATTTCTCCCCATGTTATCCCTCCCCACCCCATGCTGTCCCTCCCCTAGTTCCCACCAACTGCCCCCAGTATGTGATGCTCCTCTCCCTGAGTCCACATGTTCTCATTGTTCAACACCTGTCTATGAGTGAGAACATGCGGTGTTTTACTTTCTTGTGTCAGTTTGCTGAAAATGATGGTTTCCAGATTCACCCAAGTCCCCACAAAGGACACGAACTCATCATTTTTTATGGCTGTGTAGTATTCCATGGTGTATATATGCCACATTTTCTTTGTCCAGTCTGTCATTGATGGGCATTTGGGTTGGTTCCAGGTCTTTGTTATTGCACACAGGGCCACAATGAACATATGTGTGCATGTTTCTTTATAATAGAATGATTTATAGTCCTTTGGGTATATACCCAGTAATGGGATTGCTGGGTCAAATGGAATTTCTATTTCTAGATCCTCAAGGAATCACCACACTGGGACTCCTGAAGTGGGAAAAGAGGTAGGGAAGCAAGAGTTGAAAAACTATTGGGTACTATACTCACTACTTGGGTTATGGGATCATTTGTACCTCAAATCTCAGCATCATACAATATACCCATGTAACAAACCTGAATCGCAGGTACCCCCTGAATCTAAGATAAAAGCTGAAATTACTAAGAAAAATACTAGATAATTTTTCAACTTGCTTTATTTTCAAAAGAACCACAGGAAACTTTTTTATGTTATAGCCAGTGACATACCCAGAATATTTGAAGCTGGAGCAAAACTTTTTTTTAACATCTCCCCTCATCTATATAAAAAAATTTGTAATAGTAACCACGTAATAATCATTAGTAAACATCAACAGTAACCATGTAATAATCATTAAAATAATTATTCCCTTGACTTAGTGCTTATTATTTCTAGATGTAGTCTTTAAAACAACTAATAAGAAAAATAACATTTAAGGTAAAAAATAATTCTTAAATTCTGTAAAACATTTCATGCAAAAGCTAAAATTTGCCCTTAACAAACAAAATGACTATACTTTGCAGTTTGTGCATTGTTTTAAATTTCAACCACAAATAAAACTCCAAGGAGTCACATAAAATGACAGAGCTGAAGTAACTAAAATTGCTTTGTTTTTACCATGATTGTGCTATCCTTGTTTATTTGGACTCTTCTGTTTAACTGAGTCTTATGTGGTGCTGTGGGAGTCATATTTGTGGTCTGTGTTCAAAGCAGGCACCCAAAGGAAGCTGCAAAGGAGCAACATTACGAACTTGCTTTAAAAGTATATGTAACCGAGCCCTTGTGTGAGAGCTGAAGGTACAGCTGAAGTTCTTTTAATTAACGTCCATGTAGAATACAATGTTTATTAAAGGATAAGTAATGGACAAATGTGCTTTTTGCAATTTACATGTACATTGCCCAAACTCAACAATTACTGCAACAGTTGTTTAGAACTTAGACCAAAGAAGATTTTTTTTTTTCTTTCAGGGAAGAGTATTGTATCACTGACATTGTTTAGCATCCCCTGGCAATGAATGGAAGCAGATGGACTTTTGGTTAGTTTTAGTATTGCTTTCAAATTCTCTATAGGTAATGCACCGTTCATTGTCTGCACATGGGGCAGACCTCACCCACCACCCTGGGTCTGCATTGCTTGCAGCTCTGATCGGCCACTTGTCTTTGCATAGGCTGCAGTCTGAATTTCAGCAGGGAAGTGGGAGGGGGGAGAGGGATGGAGTGGGTAGTGGTGGGGGGCAGAGGAGGAGACTAAATCTGTGAGTTCAGTATGTTTGTATGTTCTCATTATCTGTGAGCTAAGAGCTTGAGTAGGCAAGCAGTAGATGAGCCTGTTTCTGTCAAATCCTGACACTTGAAGAAAACATTGCAATTTGATACAATGAAAAGGTCTTAGATTTTGCTGAAGTCTTTTGAAGAAATTGCGACACAATCATTGGCAATTTAGTGCAATCTTGGAAATGAACTAGGCGGCAGAAATGTGGATGAATTCAGGCCCAGGAAGTACTCCTTGGACTGTGGGGTAGTTGCTGATTTCTGCTGTTTGTGGCAAGAAACAAGGTTCAGCCAATTAACAAAGAGAAAAAGTTAATTCCATGTTTCTTAATCAGTTTACATGTTCATAATTGTTTTTTGGAGATGTGATGATTTGTTACTTGACTGATACTTCCTACACCACTTCCTCAAGTTCAGACTGCAGTGTCCCACATCACTTCTGTTGCTCAAGTCTTAGGCACTGCC
The DNA here is from genome assembly GCA_963573385.1 of Cacajao melanocephalus. Taxonomy (NCBI): domain Eukaryota; kingdom Metazoa; phylum Chordata; class Mammalia; order Primates; family Pitheciidae; genus Cacajao; species Cacajao melanocephalus. The sequence continues at coordinate 213,214 of CAUYLG010052318.1, read as the reverse complement.
AAATCTTGATACACTCATTCCCTCCCTGCTTTTCCTCAATCTCCTCTATTCCTGTCAAAGACACCTTCCATTTCACCTTTGTGACCTCTTAACTTCCTGCTGGCCACATCCAATTTGTGAGCAAGTTTTATTTGCTGCTTGTAGAACATACCCCTAGATCTGACTTTTACCTCCTCTGCTCTTATTGATTTTGTACCATCCTGGATGTCTCCAGCCTGGACTCTATCCACACCTTCTCTCTGGTCCTTCTGCTTCCTTCCTTACCTCCCTGTGAATTTACCTGGCATTCATTAAGAATCGAATCCCTTGCTCCTTTCTCTGGACTAATTTACACTCACCCGTAATGTACTACTGATTTTTATTCTGCCTTGTGAAAATATTTGCTTACTTGTCAGTTTCCCCTCCTGGCTGCATGCTTCAGAGCCAGGCCTCTCCCCATCTATATATCTTGCGCAGGCCCTGTAGATGGGTGTGCAAGCTGTATGTTTCAATAAAGGGTTTAACTGATGGTAAAGAGCTTTAGCCATTTAAAAAAGTATTTATGTGCTGTGAAAAGAACCTTACACAGGTCAGCATTCTGCACAAAGATATTATTTGGCCTTTAATTCTATTCAAATGTCCACTTTTAAACTGCCTAAGGAGTGTTTTGTGTGTTGTGCTTTGGTGGCCCCATGCTGACCTATTTCATTTCCAGCTGAGGGGACACTGGAAGCTTAGTTTGAAAGTTCAATTAGAAAGAATTAAATTTAAATATATAATATCAACTAAAACAATACTTTTTTCTCATTATTAAAAAGCCCAAGAGAGCATAAAGTCCATATTGATGAAAGATCTCTGCTCCTATTGACAACCTTCCAGCGGCATCTAACAAACAGTTTCCTGGAACAATCTCTTATCCACAAGAGAGGAAAGTCATTCCCACAGTGGATGTTTTTTGTTTATTTGTTTATTTAGCAAATCCAAAGGTTCATTTGTTATCGTAGGATCTCAAACATTTGAACTTCATTTCAAGTACTGAACTTAAATGCATTTCTTTTGAAAGCAGGACAGAACATTCACAATAGAAGTACACAGCACCAACAAAACACCCCTGCCTCACACAATCTAATATCCAGCCCAAGAAAATGATGTATCATTTAGAGCCATTGTGTGTTATGGTCTACATATTTCTACTGTTCTTGGTTCTAAAATGAGACATTTAAGATGTCCCTAGTTCCTTCACCTGGATTTGGAGGGAAGGTAAGCAAAGGAAATATCACCTCTGCATAGTACACATGGACATTTTTTTAAAAATAGCTTTGATTTTTGAACAACCAAAGGGAGTAATAGAAGTACAGGGATTTCTTTTTCTCTTTGAAATTTTCTAATAGGAAATTTCAGGAAAACTATAAAGAAGGAAAGATAATTAACTTTTCAAGCCACATTTCAATTATTTTAACAATCAACTTGGGTGTCTTTCTTTTTCCCTTGCATGATTCTGCCTTCCTGTAAATAGGGCAGATAATTAGGTCATGAAAAAAAAAAGTCAGAGATAAAATCTATTAAATTGCAAATTTCAATAGTACTGCAAGTATAAAAAGCAGTGAAACAAATATTTTATGTGAATTTCTTTTAAGCTCATGCTATTTTAGAGGTAATAGCCCTATCTATAAAATAATTTGAGACATATGGGTATGCCTGAAACTTTTATAATATTATATTTCAACTGATTTAGTTATATTTCTAAAGCCAAATTAGTGCATTTATGCTGAAGTTTAAAAAATGGCATTACCTTATTATAAGACTAATACTGTAATAATGAACACTTATTTGGAGAATTTTACTCCAAAATTGACATATTTACAAATAATGGGATCTATGTATAACAGAATAAGTACATATCTAGTGGTTAAAAGCAAGTTTTTCTTTTGATGACAGACAATTTATTCCAGTACTGGTCTCATCGTTCACTAACTATGTAAAGTTGGGTGAATTACCCAGCTTTGATTAGGGTTTTTGGTTGTAAGCAGCTAAGACTCTGTGCTACTTAGAGATAGAAGGAATTAATTGAAAGGATGAGAGATGGGAAAACAGTCAGGTACAGGGAACCAAGGTAGCAGAGCACAGCTGGGAACTCATGCCTGGCACATGTGTTTAAGGGCCGCTGTCACCATGCTCAGACACTGGTTACCTTTACTGCACTAGACACTACATGCCCACCCTTGGACGTGGGTGCTATGGATGGCATGGGCAATGGGACGGAGGCCTGCAGTGCTGGAGAGCCCCAGGATTCAGTCCTTGGTCCTTTTCTCGTCACCATCCATGCAATTCCTTTGTAATGTTACTTGGTTTTAAATATTATCTCTTTGATGGTAACTCCCAAATTTAAACCTCTGTTTGGACCTCTTCTCTGAACCCCAGACTCACATCCATTCAATTGCTTACTTCAATGTCTCCACTGCAATGTGCCAGAGAAAACTCAACACAACATGTCCAAAAAACTTCTTCCCTTCCTCCTTTGGCTTGCACCTCTCATCCTCATTTCAGTTGAGTCACTCCACCCTTCCCCTTCTTCACTCTTTTCTTTGCCTCACATCTCACCTCCAGTCCATTAGAAAATTCTCCTGGTTCCATCATCAGAATGCATCCAGAATCTGACCTCTTCTCTTCTCCTTTACCGCTCCTGTACTGATTTAAGCCACTATCATCTCTCATCTAGGCTGTTGCACTGGCCCCTTGTGAAAGGCTTCCTGCATCTATCTTTGACTCCATCCACCTCTGTCATACTCTACTTTTAGCACAGCAGCCGGAGTGATCATGTTAAAATACCAATCAGGTTTTTATGTAAAGGTGATTTTCATTTAATGGCTAGAAATGAGATTTCTGGGTTGTATGACAAGTGCATATCTAACATTATAAGAAACTGCCAAATTGTTTTCTGAAAATGGCTGTACATTCTGCATTCCCACCAGCAATGTATGAGAGTTCCAGTTGCTCCACTTCCTCCCCAGCAATTAGTATTTTCAAACTTTGCCTTGTTTTGTTTTCCGTCTAATAAGCGCATGGTGGTAGCTCATTGGGGTTCTAAATTGCACTTCCCTGATGACAAATGATCTTAAGCATCTTTCCTTTATGCTTATTTGCCATTGTGTATCTTCTTTGGTCACATATTTATTGAAATCTTTTGTCCATTTAAAATTTGAGTTGCTTTGTTGTTATGGAGTTTTGAGAGTTCTTTATATACTCTAGATATTTATCTTTTATTAGATACATTATTTACAAGTATCTTCTAGTCTGTGGCTTGTCTTTTTATTTTCTTAACAGTGCCTTTCGCAAAGCAGAAATTTTTAATTTTGCTGAAGTTCAATGTATCAATTTACTCTTTTATGGATTATGTCTTTTTCTGTTATAGCTAGGAATATTCAATCAGCTAAGGTCATACCAATTTTTTCTAGAAGTTTTATAGTTTTCAATTTTACATTTAGATCTGTGATCCAATTTGAGTTATGAAAATTTTTATATGAGCTTTATTCATAATTTACATAACTAGAAACAACCCGATGTCCTTTAACTAGATGATGGAGAAACAAATTGTGCTATATCCATACAATGCATATAAAAAAAGAAATAAGTATTGCTACATGCAACGGGAGAAATGAATTTTAAACGTATTATGCAAAGCAAAAGAAATCAGGCTCACAGGGCTGCATACTATGTGATTCCATTTATTTTGTATTCTGGAAAAGGCAAAGCCATAAAGTTGGGAAAAAACCCTTGCCAGGAACTGGAAACAGGGCCGAAGGGTTAAGTACTAAGAGAGACAGGATAATTTTTGGAAATAATAGAACTGTTCTATATCTTAATGATGGTGGTGATTACATGACTGTGTGTGTTTGTCAAAACTCACAGAATTGCACACAAAAAAGAATAAACTTTACACTATGTAAATTACACCTTAATAGAAAATAACTGAGTTGTACATTTGTTACAACTGATGAACTCCAAATGATACATCATTATCACCCCAAATCTTTAGTTTACCCATAGTCAAACCCATTAGGGTTTTTTCTTGGTGGTGTACACTCTATAGGTTTAGACAAATGTGTAAGGAAAGTAAGTTCATCAGTTGTAACAAACCTACTAGTGAAGGATGTTGATAACGGGGAATGCCATGCACAGTGTAGATAGGGTATCTATGTACCTTTGTCTCAATTTTTCTGTGAGTCTGAAACTGATCTAATAAATAAAGACTTAAAAACAACTAAAAGAAATCATTATTTGGTAAATAATATATAGCAAATCAGATCATTAATACCTTGGCTCAAGACATTTATTCTGGAAATGAAATTTTAAAAATTCAAAGGAAATACAGTAGCATCTGCCGGACACATCATAAACTACTAGCTTAAGGTGGTTAATAGTTTAGCATTAGACTGTGTGACATTACTTTTGATGACATTACAGTTTTGCAGGAGAAAGTACAGTCTTAGAAATTAACAAGCAAATTAACTTAAACTGAAAGTTAAAGTAGACTAGGAAATGAGAGTGGCAAGGTCCAATCTGATTTTAAGAATCAAGAAGTTGTGCACTGCCCAACAGGGCACCTGTCAACCTTAAATAATGAGTTTCAGAAAATGTGATTAAGTATGGAGTTTATTTGAGCACAACGGTTGAGAATGGCCTCTGCAGAAACACCACTTCCAAATAAATAGGGTCAACACTCTAAAGTGAAGAAGTTAAAGTTTTCCTTCTATAGGCAGAGACAGGGAAGTTCCAGCAGGATTACATTTTCTTTCTTTTTTGGTTTTTAAGATGGAGTCTTGTTCTGTCACCCGGGCTGGAGTGCAGTGACGCAGTCTCGGCTCACTGCAACCTCTGTCTCCTGGATTCAAGTGATTCTTGTCCCTCAGCCTCCCGAGTAGTTGGGACTATATGCACACATCACCATGGCCAGCTAATTTTTGTATTTTTAGTTGAGATGGATGTTTACCAAGTTGCCCAGGCTGATCTCTAACTCCAGACCTCAGGTGATCCACCTTCCTTGGCCACCCAAAGTGCTGGGATTACAGGCATGAGCCATTGCGTCTGGCCAAGATTACATTTTCTATACAAGATCAGTGCATATGCCGTGGTGATTTGATTGATTATAGATTGCTACATTCCAAGGAAGATTAGTTTATTACTCCATGAGGAGGGCAATGATCTGAGGAGGTCTCTTATCTCTGATATCATTTAATCTTAATTATTTGCAGGAAATAAAAAAGGCAGAAGGTGCAACCTATATGCCGTGTGACTTAGAAATATATCTAGGAGGTGAAAGACCTCTACAAGGAAAACTACAAAACACTGCTCAAAGAAATTATAGATGACACAAACAAATGGAAACACATCCCATGCTCATGGATGGGTAGAATCAATATTGTGAAAATGACCATACTGCCAAAAGCAATCTACAAATTCAATGCAATTCCCATCAAAATACCACCATCATTCCTCACAGAACTAGAAAAACAATTTTCTCCTTTAAATTGAGGTATTTCAAAGAAAAGATTGTAGATGAACTCAAGTGGTTTTGGCTCCTTTTACATTCAGAAGCTTAGTCTGTGTCTTCAGGAATGCTCATTCCCAGTGTCATGTTTCAGAGTTGGGGATTGGGGGAGAAGGAGAGTTTTCAGGCTGTAAAGCTGACAAGATATAGATTACATTTAAAGGAACAGAAAAGAAGTGACTTTGTGATCTGAGTCAGGCTACATGGCTGCATCTTTCATTAATGCAATTCTTTGAGTGACCATTATTTTAATTTGTTCATTTGTGTGTTGTGTGTTAACTTCATTGTGAAAAAATGCCACAGCAGCAATAAAGACAAAAACAGGACAAAACACAACACATAATTACAAGTCTGAGAATAAGTAACAGCTAGTGCCACCAAGTTTTGCAAGATCCAAATGAGCTTCTTAGGCAATCATTTAGAGAATTTGTTGGATCTGAAAGGTTAGTTATTTGGGCTTCTGTATCAGCCATTGATTTACAGATGCTATCTGGTTCATCTAGAACGTAGATGTAAGACTCAGTTTTTATGACAGTGCAGGCTCCCCTAGGGCTGCAGTGAGGATGTCTAGAGTGATACAGTTCTGTAATACTGCCTTTCTCATAAGAGCAACTTTATTATTTAATAATGAGATAATGAGATACCCACGTAGCTATCATTTAGGGTCTTTTGTTGTGTAATTGGTTAGTGCCTCTTATGCTAGTTGTGTCTAAAAGATCATCTCAATGGAATATGTAACAAACCCACTGAAATTGTAAGTATGGATGATTTGCATGCTTTAAGAGGGTATGAACTATTTGACTTTGTGCTCAGGCAAAACTCAAAAGAATACCATCCTAACATCCTGGGAGTAATCATGGCCAGATTGGTACCACATACCTAAGACATTCCATTTGGTGCAAGCCAGTGAGTACCTGGTTATTGTGTTCATTCAGGGGCATGCCAATTAGTACTGTGTAACATAATGGTGTGTGAACATACTGTCCCTTGGGTAAACTATTCCATGTCTCTAGTGCTATTGGGCCATGTATTTTTGGGCATTGTTCTTTTGTTTCTACCATTAAAAAAAAGAGCTGACTAAGCTGACCAAAAGAGGTGATAAGCCAGATATAACCATTTGTGTTATTTTACCAATTTGTGTTATGCCATCCCCAGATTGAAGTGTCTTATCTCTCAGTTGGGGTGGTACCAACATTAAAGCTAACAAACTGGTCTCTTTTACCAAAAAACTCTTTCCATGCCATTTGCTTTGTAAAGAGTAATCAATAGGGCAGTGACGCACACCATCCTTAGTCATACTAGTGCTAAGCATTGGTGACTCTTCTTGAGAAACACAGATATATTTCTGATATTTTACCCTATCTTGTCTTTGGAAAAGAGATATGCACATAGCAGGACAGAACCACTGAAAAGGGGCATGAGGTTGAATATTCAAAAAGTGACTTTAAAATTTTTTTGTTTTATTATTATTAGTTTTTTGAGACAGGGTCTTGCTCTGCTGCCCATGCTAGAGTGTGGTGGTATGATCTCAGTTCACTGCAGCATCGACCTCCTGGGCTCAAGTGATCCTCCCACTTCAGCCTCCCAAGTAGCTGGGACCACAGACACACATCACCGTAACTGGATAATTTATTTTGTATTTTTTTTGTAGAGACAGGGTTTTGCCATGTTGCCCATATTAGTCATGAACTCCCAGGCTCAAGCAATCCACCCACCTCAGTCGCCCAGAGTTCTGGGACTACAGGCATGAGCCACCATGCCTGGCCAAAAAGTGCTTTTTTTGTTTGGTAATCTATTAGCACAGTCCTGAGTCCATTGTCAGAAGAGATTTGCTTAATGGGCAACAGCTGGTAATAGCAACAAAATATAAGAACTAGGGATGAAAAGAAAGAAATTTAGTGGGAACTTGCACAGGAAGACTTTCTCCATCTACTAACAAGTATTAATATTAAGCAATAGTTTAGATACTGGTATAATCTGGTGCCTTGGGGAAGCTGACCACATCAGATGTTTTCTTCTCATCCTTGTGGCTTCTGTAGAATTTTAATTTTAGATTACTTGTTTGAGATGAAGTCCAAATTGGTGAAGTAGTTCTCTTTAAATGGATGATGGGCATACAGGAATTGATACCTTTAGCTTAAGGACAAAAGGGTTGGTTAGGAGCAACTGATTAAATCCCTTTCACCTTAATTGGATGGAGTCCTTTAAAAGGCATTGTTCCCAAAAGATAAAATCTCCTGGGTGAAATCCGTGGCCCTTGAGTTTTTGGTCTCCCAGGAGCTCATGGTGGAAAGAGTCTTTTACTTAATAACAGTTTTGTTGTAATTAAGTAAAAGATTCTACAGTAATAACTGCCTTATTAAGCCACTGCAATAATACAACATATCTCCTTTGAATATCATAGATTCATAATTTCCTAGAGACAGTTTTATAGGTCTGCCTGTTGTAATTTCAAATGGATACAGCTGGTGTTTATCAAAAGGGGTCACTGTTAGGTTAAGCAAAACCAGTAAAAGACTCTTTGGCAAAAAACTTAAAAACCTCAGTTAACTTTGCCAATTGAATCTTGATTGTTCCATTTTTGTGTTTCACCAACTCAGACGACTGGGGGTGATATGCGCAATGGAAACGTTAGAGAAGGGGCCAGATTTTGATTGTCCGGTAAAATGAGTATCTCTGTTAGTATGAATAAATTACTCATACTTATGCCCAAGTATGGGTAATTTATTCATACTAACAGAGTATCAATAATTTTTTCTTAGAGAATTTTACTTACTGCTAAGGTTTTCACTCTTCCGCATGGATAACTTCTACTCAAAGACAAAACACGCAAGCAATCACTAGACTGTGAAGGTGGTAGCTGGATAATACCTAGTCATCATACTTCAAAAGGCCCTTCTTATAAATGAAGATGGCCTTGAGAACTATATAAAAGTTTCCATAAATTATGTTTTGGGCAGATGTGGCATCGATTTGTGTACCTTACGAGCAACAGTTGGAGAAGATTTCCAATAATATTGCTTCAATAAACAATATTTCCAATCAACAATATTATAATAATCTTATAGGGGCTTCTATGAATTAATCGATGCACATAAGTTAGGAAAGATGACTGTAATTTGGTTGAGAGTATGGGTAAACCATTTGGTCTTTACCATAGCCCAGTCTCAGAGGAGTACATTTGCCTGGTTTTCTTTTTCTCTTTTTGGAGCTTTGGATTGAGCTAATTGTTTATTAAAAAATCAAGTGCTTTCTTAAAGCTCAAATGGGTTGGTTTTCTTATTCAGATACATTTATAACAGCCCTTTCTGTTATACTCTCTGCCAATTGATTTTCTTTGCCTTTTGTCTTTCTGGGGTGTTTTACTTTGAATGGCCTGGAAATTGACAATGACTGATGATTTTGGCAACAGTATGGCTTCCAATAATTCTGAAACAAGGTATCAATTTTTAATGAACTGCTTGGAAAATGCTAAAATGCTCCTTGTTTTCATAGCATTCCAAAGTCACAAGCAAATCCAAAAGCACAGTTGCTATCTGTATAAATATTAGCAGTTATTTCTTTTGCCAATCGACAGGTTCTAATTATACTGATTCTGCTTGTCGTGTCAAGTTTGTTCCTGAAAGATAAGCACTTTCTATTTCGTCAGTCAAAAATTCTATAGCATAACCTGCATGAGAAAATCCAGATTCATCCTTTAAGTAAGATCCATCTGTAAACCCAATAACATCAACATTAGTAAGGGGGGGATTCTTGCAGATCAATCCTAGAAGAGAAAAGCTAGTTGGTTAAGATTATGCAATCATGTAACATTTCATCTGAAAGCAAGAGTAGAAGTGTGGCAAGATTTAGATTATTACATCCAGAGGCTGTAATATGGAGAGCAGAAAGAAGAACAGCACGAAAAGCCAGTATACTAAGTGAGTAGTGTGGTATAAATTTAGAAGCACTTCCACAGAATGTGGAGCAAAGACAGTGAGGGGAGATCTTATCACTATTTCTTTAGTTGCTTTTATTCATAAAGTAACAATTATTGCTTTCATGCAAAGTGGCAATCCTTTAGCCACAGTTTTAGTTGTTGACTATAGCTATAGTTCTATTTTGATCTCATGTTTTTGAGTCAAAATGCCTAAGGTATTTCCCTGATTTTTCATGAACAAACAGTGAAAATGAAATATTATAATTTGAATGTCTAAGGCTTGGGCATCTATAAGACTTTTAAAAATTTCTTTTGATGTCAACTGATTTTTCTCTGCCCATTCCAGGGGTTCTGGCTTGTCTTGTTTTAAAAGATTACGTTTTTAAGGAGAAGTTTAGAATCCAATTTCTGCTGTAGTTGGCCAACACCAAAAATTTTCTCAGTTGCTTCTTAGTTTTTGGGGTAGAGAAGACCAATATTCCTTTTATTCTACCCATATTAATGAAAAGGGCTTTTTCTGGTATTGGATGACATAAATATTTTACTTGTTTTTAATAGAACTTCAGTTTTTCCTTTAAAACTTGCATCACTTTAAAGCTAATTGTTGTAATTCTGTCCTCTATGGAGGCTTTCTTATCCCCTGAGCAGAGAAGTAAATTGTCTACATACTGTATCAAAGTGGATTTTTTAGGAAAGTTGACACATGCTTTTAATATTTGTAAAAAATAAGTTAGGCTCTCAGAATATCACTGAGGCATAACCTCCATGTGTATTGGCTATCTTTCCAAGTGAAAGCAAAAAGAAATTGACCATCTTTATCCACAGGAATGCTAAAGAATGCACTAAATAGGTCTATCACAGTAAATAACTCACCTTCAGTTGGGATGCCAGTCAACAACATATAAAGGTTTGGTACCACTGGATATTGAGGAATGGCTACATTATTACTTTCTCTCAGGTTCTGTACAAATATCCACCTTCTACTATTTGGCTTTCTTATGGGATAATTGAAGTGCTACATGGGCTTGTACAGTGAATAATCAAGCCTCTTTTTATGTAATTCAAAATTAAATGTTTTTTTTCCCTTCCAAGACCTCTGAGAGGGTATTGTTTAAGGTTTGAAAGAGGTTCTGATGAACTTATTTACCCTTTAATTGGTACCATTTTTATTTTTTGTAGAAATAGGAGCTTGCTCTGTTTGCCCAGGCTGGTCTTGAGCTCTTGGCCTCAGGCAATTCTCCCACCTTAGCCTCCCAAAATGCTGGGATTACAAGTATGAGCCGTCACACCTGGTCTATCAGATACTATTTTTAAGAGCGTTTGTCATTCTTCATTATTTAACATTTTAATTTCCTCCATGACAATATGAATTGCAATTTGTGAATCAGAAGAATCAAATTTCAAAAATATTTTTGAAGCTAATAGTTCTATTTTATCTTCTAATTCTGAATACATTTCCCCCCTTTTGAAAGAAAGAGATGAGGATATTTATTTGTAAAATTCTAAAAAGTCTTCACCTGTCAAATGGATGGGATCTGAGGAAACCACAAGGGAAGTATGTGTTTAGGAGACTTAACTGAAAAAGTATAGTTTGAGATTTTTATGCAGATATAGGGGTATTTATTAAACCTACCACTCGTATTGCTTTTTTACTCCAAGGAATGGGATCTTGTAAAAAGGTGGGATTTATCACTGATAATGTAACCTCAGTATTAATAAGAGCTGGTGTTAAGTTCCTCCCTTAAATTAATTTCAATTTTCCCAAGGTATTACTGAGGATAAAAGAGGAAGTCCCTTTGATTTCCTTGGACCATTCCTATTCTTCCCTTCCTTTGATCTGCTGCTGTTCTATTTTAATTTTCTGTAATCATTTTGAAATGTTCAGACCTTTTTTCAGTATTTGCAAAGTGAGGGATTAGGTCAGCTTTGGAACTTACTAGGCTGTTTAGGGATTGAAAATTTGTTGTACAATTGTTTTAGACATAAAATCATTATCTTATTTGCTCCTCCTTTCTGTTTGACCTCCCCTTCCTTTCCTTCCTTGGTTAGGGTACACAGTATTTGATCAGCAAAATTAACTAGATCATGAATTTGAGAGGTAGCCCAATGAGTGATGGATGGGCTTTTTATTATAGTGGCCAGTTCTTCATGTAATCCATTTATGACTGTATCATTTTGATGGTTAGCAAAAATTTCTTCTGATAGACCTGAATATTGTTTAAATGTTGTTTTCAAATATTTTATAGTATGATATCACCAACTCATCAAGATTTTTGTCAACATCGTTGCATTTTGTTCCAGTCAACTACTCTTTGGAAAATTAACCCATTATGCCGGAGGTTGCAATTTTTTAAATCTTTGCATGAGAGAGAAATCAGACCTTGGCAATGACCTTGAGCAGCAGGATATTAAAAACTCCCACATGCTTAACGTTCAAATAATGGAACACTAGGTATAAGTGGGTTAAGGGGATAACGTGTAGTGATGTTTTGGCAGTCTTGCAGGTCCATCCATAATCTGCTTCAGAAAATTCATGTTAAGTCCTCTAAAGGATTTCTCCAATTTTTCTTTGTTATCCAATCCTTGGCTTTACTTAAGACACTAATATGTGAACCAATTTATATAAATCAGAGAACCTGAGGCCATAAGTTTAAGTGTTTAATTTACATTCTCCAGAAAATTCCTTAGGATCTGGAAGAGAATCTGAGAATTCTTTAATTATTCCTTTAACAACAATAACAACAACAAACATTAAAACGTAGGCAAAGAACATCTACAGACATTTCTCAAAAGAAGACATACACATGGCCAATAAACATATTTAAAAAAACACAACATCACTTATCATCAGAGAGATGCAATTCAAAACTACAATGAGATACCATTTCACATTGGTCAGAATGCCTATTATTAACGATTCAAAAAACAACAGATGTTGGCAAGGTTGTGGAGAAAAGGGAACAAATATATTCCTGGTGGGAATGTAAATTAGTTCAGCCACTGTGGAAAGCAGTTTAGAGATTTCTCAAAGAAGTACCATTTGACGAAGCAATCCCATTGCTGAGTATATATCCAAAGAAAAATAAATCATGCAACCAAAAAGACAACTGTGCTCTTAGGCTTAATGCAGCACTGTTCACCACAGCAATGACATGGAATCAACTTGGGTGCTCATTATCAGTGGACTGGATAAAGAAAATTTAGTACATATACACAATGGAATACTATGCAGCCACAAAAAAGAATAAAATTATGTCCTTTTGCAGGAACATGGAAGCAGCTGTAGGGCATTATCACAAGTGAATTAATTGGTTAATACAGAAACAGAAAACTAAATACCTAATGTTCTTACTTTTAAGTGGGAGTTAAACATTGGATACACACAGACATAAAGATGGGAACAACAGACACTGAGGACACCAAAAGCAGGAAGGGAAGGAGGGGGTAAGAGCTAAAAAACTACCCATTGGGTACTACGCTCACTATTTGGGTGATGGGATCAATAGAAGCCCAAGCCTCAGCATCATGCAACATACCTGTGCAACAAACCTGCACATGTACCCTTGAGTCTAATACAACAACAACAAAAATGCCTCTAAGTTCTACTTTTGACAGTAGTTGGTAAACCAAGGCAGATTCTCCCTACTCCACACAGACTATTCCTGAAATAGAGCCAGAACAGCAGAAGGAAGAAAAGGAGGAGGGGAAGCTAAGTCTGGATAAAGAAGTTCTGACAAAAGATAAAAGGAGCTAAAGAAGGCAGAGAGATTTTGAAAGTCTTTTAAAATTCAGAAATAGTGTTAGACAGTCTTTTGTATTCTTCTTCCAAAGAAATAAGTTTTTGTTTGTTTGTTTGTTTTTGAGACGGGTTCTCTGTTGTCCAGACCGAAGTGCAGTTGTACAACCACAGCTTACTGCAGCCTTGACCTCCTGGGCTTAAGCAATCCTCTTGCTTCAGCCTCCCAAGTAATTGGGACTGAAGGCACATACCATCACACTCAGCTAAGTGTTTAAATATTTGCTGTGACGAGGTCCCACTGTGTTGACCAGCTGGTCTCAAATTCCAGGCTAAGGTGATCCTCCACCTTGGCTTCCCAAAGTGCTGGGATTACGGGCATGAGCCATCATGCTAAGCCAAGAAATGACTTTATCAGAACCTCTTTTTGAAGTTTCCCAGTTCCATTTAAATAGTTTTCTCTTCCAGTAATCACTTAGGAAGCAGGACAAGAAAAAATAAATAAATAAAATAGCTCCAAGAAAAATTCTAATTGTAATTTTTTATAATTAAAATTATATTCAAGAAAACTTACATCTCATACACACCTCAGCTACCTTCAGAGGTTAAATTTTCATAAAGTCCTTAATAAATTAGAGTTGAATTTATTTGTTGAGTATTCCCTTAAAATGGAGAATAAGACCATCTCTCTCCTTGAACCTCTTGTAATCCCAAAGGGGTGATAATTGATACAAAAAGTAGAATCTGATTGAGTGCTCATGCATGCAAAGTACAGAAGAATAAGAAATCAGCTTGGGCTGGGAGGGTGGAAAAGGTGTCAGTGACAAACTCATTCTTAAGCTGACTTCTGTATCTAATACTGTGGGAATAAGTTGTGCTATAATTTAAGGTGTGTATAGGAATTTATAACTTAGAAGTTGAAAGGGAAGCCTGAGAATGCCAGCAGTTCACCTGTTTGTCTTCTATATATATTCTGCTTAATCCGGGACTACTGACTTCCCTTTTTTTTTTTTTTTTTTTCTGAGATGGAGTCCCATTCTTGTAGTCCAGGCTGGAGTGCAAATGGTGCAATCTTGGCTCACTGCAACCTCTGCCTCTGGGTTCAAGTGATTCTTATGCCTCAACCCCCCAAGTAGTTGGGATTACAGGCATAGTGATTCTTATGCCTCAGCCCCCCAAGTAGTTGGGATTACAGGCATGTGCCACCATGCCAGGCTAATTTTGTTTTTTTTAGTAAAGATGGGGTTTCATCACGTTAATCAGGCTGGTCTCGAACTCTCAACCTCAGGTGATCCATCCGCCTCAGCCTCCCAAGGTGCTGGGATTACAGGTTTGAGCCACTGCACCCAGCCTGACTTCCCACTTTTTTAAACCAGCATCATCACTTTCCTGGTGCACAAAATTGTCACAACATAATGTTTAATTTAATTGGTATGACTTCAGGGCTACTATTTGTCTCATCTGTTTTTCCTTGCTCTTCTAAAGGTTTTATTTGTGTGTGTAATATTAGAATTGTGATGAATTTTCTCTTGCTCTATCTAATATTCTACTTCTGTTCTTATTTTACCCCCATGTTCCTTGAAGACAAGAATACCCATGAACCCGCTGAAATATGTGGTAACTGTCTTGTCTGTGTTTGATGCTCAATAAGAATTTTTTGGTTATAGGAGAGTGATTTATTATAGCCTTTTTTTGTTAGCTGATTTCTCTCCTTTGTGCTATTTTCAGAATTTGCACCTCTACTTATTTTGCTGTTGTATTCTATCACCTCCTAATCCAGAGCTTTGCTAACAAGATTCCCAGCTTCTTTAAAAAATGCTTTGAGTAAATGCCAGAAGGTACAAGTGGCATTTACTCAGAAAATATTTTTAGAGGAGCTGATGGTGTTTACAGTTAGAGCAATAATTGAAGGCACCATTTTCAATTCAGAAGCAAGTAAACAAAAGGGTCTTCTCAGCTTGAAATGTGTTGTCTCTTTAAAACATTTGTCTAGCCTGGAGGAGAACAGCAGTATTAACGAGTTCTCACCCTCCGCCTTCTACTTGACACCATAAGCCACATTCTTACTTAGAAGAAAAGCACATAGTTAAACAGTTTGAATTTAATTTGCTTTTTAATTGATTTTTTAAATTAAAAAATGTTCTTAGTAGGTAACATATGCGCATGGAACAAATAAAAACAGTGAAAGGTACTATACAGGGAATAATAAAACTATTTCCACCCTGTCTTCTATCAATCTAGTTTCTTTCCCCCGAGATAACCACTATTAGTGGATTCTTATATATTCTTTCGGCTAAATTTTAAATATACACACATATGCATAGAGTGCATATTTTACCCAAATGGCACACACCAACCATGCATCTTGCTTCTTGTCAATTAACAATATATCTTGGAGAGCCTACTACATCTTTATACGTAGACCTGGTTTATTTTTGCAATGTTGGTGCTGTCTTTCATCATGCAGATAAATTCTCATTTATTGGATCTATCATTACTGATAAACATTTATGTTGTTTTACAATTACAAACAATGTTGCAATTCATAGCCTTGCACACGTCATTTTGCATATCTATAAAATATTTAAAGATGCATTTTAGCAACTGAGTCAATGACATGTACCTTTTTAGTTTTAATAGAGTCAACATGCATTCAGTAGGTACTGTACTCCTTTGCATGCCCATTAGCAGACCTGTTTCTCTACACCTCCCTCAGACTTGTTATCAAACTTGTTACTTTACCGATCTGATAAATGAAAAAAATGGAATTTTATTGCAGGCTAATTTGTATTTTTGTTATTGTGAATGAGACTGAACATTATTCATATGCTTTAAGACTTCCTACCTTTTTTGCTCACATTCTTTCTCCATTTTTATATGGATTATTATTCCTTTATCAACTTGATATGTAGTAATTAAGAAAATTGGTTCCATCTGTAATATGTGCTGCCATTTTTTTTTCATAGATCATCATTTGCATTTTGACTTTTTTTTCCTTTTTCTTTTTCTTTTTCTTTTTTCTTTTTTTTAAATAGGGTCTTGCTCTGTTACCCAGGCTGAAGTGTGGTGGCATCATCTTGGCTTACAGCAGCCTTGACCTCCTAGACTCAAGTGATCCTCCCACCTCAGCCTCTCAAGTAGCTGGGACTACAGGCACACACCATCATGCCTGGCTAATTTTTGTATTTTTTTTTTTTTTTTTTTTGTAGAGATGGGGTTTTGCCACATTGCCCAAGCTGGTCTCGGACTTCCGGGCTCAAGCAATCCATCTCCCTCAGCCTCCCTATCTGCTGGGATTACAGGCATGAGCCGCTTAGCCCAGCCTCATTTGGACTTTTTAAAGAATATTTTTGTGTTGCTGAAATTATGATTTTTTGTAATCTTCCCTCTTTCTCCTCTCTTTTTCCTCCCTCCATCCTTCTCTTCTTACCCTAACACACTCTCTCTCCATTCCTTCTTTTCTTTATTTCTTTGTGCTTAAAAAGACTTCCCTCATTTCAAGATTATGAAAAATCATGTTTTAGTTTAGTGCTTTTGGGGTTCTGTTTCTATATTTATATTTTTTATTTTTGCAAAATTTATTTAGCACAGGCAGAGATGCAGATACATATCTTTCCTCAGAAGCTGCTTAGTTGTTTCTGCATCACTCAATGGATAATTCATCTTCCCCGCTGATATGCAGAATCGTCTTTGTCATATATCAGCTGCCAGTAAAATTTGGGTTTACTTTGTAACTCTTTTTCTGTTTCACGGGGCTCTTGTATTTGAGGGCTATATTATACCTACAAAACATATTGTAGTATCTAGTTTAAATAGTTCTTCATTCATATACTAGTTATTTTTGCTTATTTATTTTTTCATATAAACTTTAGAATAAGTTTTAAATATTTAGACTTTATTCTATTAAAGAAATTCTATTATATTCTCCTCCAAAAGAAAATTTGCTTTTAAAATTTATGTCTTAGATTTTTTAATTAATTAATTAATTTTAATTTTATTAATTCAATTTCTTTATTCTTATTTCTTTAGCATTAGTATTCATATTTTAATGAATTAAAATGTTACTGATCCTTTCTACCTCAAAAGAGGATGTACTTTTTTTCATATTCTCATGTAACATTTTAATGTTCTCTTCATGTACCTGCTGTACATTTGTTGTTTATTTCTATCCACTATTTCTTCTATACTCAACATATATTACTGTTTTAATTGAGATAATTTCTTCCTCATAACTTCTGGTTTGGTGTTATTTATGTAGGGGTAGAGTACTGATTTTTGCATATTAATGTCCTCAGGCAGTTTCTTAATTCTGGTTCTAATAGTTTTCCACTTTATTCTCATGGGTTTTTCAGGTATACAGACCATATCATATACAATCCACAATAATTTCACCACCTTTTCTCCAATTTAAAAATATTTATTTCTTCCTCTTGCTTAAGTGCAATAGCTGGGCCCTCCAGAACAGGGTTGACTGACAGCAGTGGTTATAGACATCCTTGCCTTGTCACACATTTATTACTTCTCTGTCAATCAGAAGATTTCTATGTTTGTATGAGATAGATAATAATATTAAGGAGGTGGTCTTCTAATCTTATTTAGTTAGAAGCGTGTTTGCTTGCTAATAAGAATAAATATTGAACTTTATTAAATGCTTTTCAGTGTCAGTCATGTTTTCTAGCCATATCTATTAATATGTTGGAATATAGTCATAAATCTAATATTGAAGCAACCTTGAATTCCTAGAGTAAACACTACTTATCCTTGTGGTGTTGCTATTTAAATGTGCTGTCAGTTTCAATTTGGCAATATTGTATTAGGATTTATGCATTTGGTTTTGGCAAACTGTTCTTTGTAAAAAGAATTTAGAATGTTCTCTGCTTTTTCAATGGCTTGCAATACTTTACATACATTTGAGCTATCTACTCCTGAATGGTTTGGTGGAATTCTTCTGTGAATAGACCAGAGCCCTGCACTTTTTTGGGAGAACATAATTCTTTGATGTTTTTCTCAATTGTTTCTATCGTGCTTAGTCTGTTTATATTTTTTACTTTTTTGGGGTCACTTTTGACAATTTGTATTTTTTAGAGATGTATCAGTATGTTTTAGAACTGAACAAGGTAATCTCTTATGATTCTTTATATTTCCTTTCATTTGTATTATTTACCTACTCTTATTTCTTATTTTGAATATTTGTACATTCTTATTTTCATTCTGGATGGGGTTAGCTAATGGTTATTTATTTTATTATGTTCCCCTCCAAAAGAAATTTTGCTTTTAAAATTTGTCTTATATTTTTTAATTAATTAATTTTAATTTTATTATTTTAATTTTTTCATTCTTATTTGCTTAGTATTATGTTTTTTCTTTTTAAAAATAATGCTTTATTTATTTATTTCAATAGGGGAAATGGGTGGTATTTAGTTACCTGAAAAAATTTTTTAGTGGTGATTTTTGAGATTTTGGTGCATGCATCACCTAAGCAGTGTACACTTTACCCAGCATGTAGTCTTTTATCCCTCACCCTCCTACCATCCTTCCCGCAAGTCCCCAAAGTCCATTGTATCATTCTAATGCTTTTGCATTCTCATAGCTTAGCTCCCATTTATAAGTGAGAAAATATGATGTTGGGCTTTTCATTCCTGAGTTACTTCACTTAGAATAATGATCTCCAACTCCATCCAGGTTACTGTGAATGCCATTATTTCATTCCTTTTTATGGCTGAGTAGTATTCCATGATATGTGTGTGTGTGTGTGTGTGTGTGTATGTGTGTATGTGTGTGTGTGTGTGTGAATATATATATAGAGGGAGAGATCACATTTTCTTTACCCACTCATTGATTGGTTGGCATTTGGGCTGGGTCTATATTTTTGCAATTGTGAATTGTGCTGCTATAAACATGTGTGCAAATGTCTTTCTCATATAATGACTTCTTGTCCTCTGGGTAGATACCCAGTAGTGGGATTGCTGGAGCAAATGGTAGATCTACTTTCAGTTCTTTAAAGAATCTCCATACTGTTTTCTATAGTGGTTGTACTAGTTTACATTCTCATCAGCAGTGTAGAAGTGTTCCCTTTTTACCACATCTACACCAATATCTATTCTTCTTAAATTATGGACATTCTTGTAGGAGTAAGGTGATATCACATTGTGGTCTTGATTTGCATTTCCCTGATCACTACTGATGTTGAGCATTTGTTCATATGTTTTTTTGGTCATTTGTGTATCTTCTTTCGGGAATTGTCTATTCATGTCCTTAGCTCACTTTTTGATGGGATTATTTGGTTTATTTCTCGCTGATTTGTTGGAGTTCCTTGTAGATTCTGGATATTAGTCCTTTGTTGGATGCATAGTTTTTGAGGACTTTCTCCCATTTTATGGGTTGTCTGTTTACTCTGCTGTTTATTTCTCTTACTGAGCAGAAACCTTTTAGTTTAAGTCCCGTCTATTTAGTTTGTCTTTGTTGCATTTGCTTTTGGGTTCTTGGTCATGAAGTCTTTGCCTAAGCGAATGTCTAGAAGAGTTTTTCCAATGCTATCTTCTAGAATTTTTATGTTTTCAGGTCTTCTATTTAAGCCTTCGATTCATCTGTAGTTGATTTTTGTGTATGGTGAGAGATGAGGATCCAGTTTCATTCTTCTACATATGGCTTGCCAATTATCTCAGTGCCATTTGTTGAATAGGGTGTCCTTTCCCCACTTCCTGTTTGTTTGCTTTGTTGAAGATCAGTTGGCTGTAAGTATTTGGGTTTATTTCTGGGTTCTCTATTTTGTTCCCTTGATCTATGTTCCTAGTTGTATACCAGTACCATGCTGTTTTGGTGACTTTAGCCTTATACTATAGTTAGAAGTCAGGTAATGTGATGCCTCCAGATTTGTTCTTTTTGCTTAGTCTTGCTTTGGCTATGTGGGCTATTTGGTTCTGTATATATTTTAGGGTATTTTTTTCTAGTTCTGTGAAGAATGATGATAGTATTTTGATGGGAATTGCACTGAATTTGTAGATTGCTTTGGGCAATATGTTAGTATGGTCATTTGACAATGTTGATTCTACCCATCCGTGAGTATAAGATGTGTTTCCATTGGTTGGTGTCATCTATGATTTCTTTCAGCAGTGATTTGTTTTCCTTCTTTCACTTCCTTGGTTAGGTATATTCCTGAGTATTTTATTTATTTTATTTTTTTGTGGCTATTATAAAAGGAGTTGAGTTCTTGATTTGATTCTCAGCTTGGTTGCTGTTGGTGTATAAGAGTGCTACTAATTTGTGTACATTGATTTTATATCCTGAAATTTTATCAAATTCATTTATCATATCCAGGAACTTTTTGGATGAGTTTTTAGGGTTTTCTAGGTATAGGATCATATCACAAGTGAACAGCAACAATTTGACTTCCCTTTTACCAATTTGAATGCTCTTTATTTCTTTATCTTGACTGATTGCTCTGGCTAGGACTTCCAGTACTATGTTTAATAGAATTGGTGAAAATGGGCATCCTTGTCTTGTTCCACTTCTCAGGGGGATGCTTTCAACATTTCCCCATTCAGTATAATGTTGGCTGTGGGTTTGTCATAGATGACTTTTGTTACCTTAAGGTATGTCCTTTCTATGCTAATTTTGCTGAGAGTTTTTATCATAAAGGGATACTAGATTTTGTCAAATGCTTTTTCTGCATCTCTTGAGATAAACATGTAATTTTTGTTTTTAATTCCGTTTATGCGGTGTATCATGTTTATTGACTTGTGTACGTTAGACCATCCCTGCATCACTGGTATGAAACCCACTGATTATTGTGGATTATTTTTTTGTTATGCTATTGAATTTGATCAGCTAGTATTTTGTTGAGGATTTTTACATCTATGCTCATCAGAAATATTAGTCTACAGTTTTTTTTTTTTTTAATTATGATGTCCTGTCCTGGTTTTGGTATTAGGATGTTACTGGCTTCATAGAATGATTTAAGGAGGATTCTATTTTTCTCTGTCTTTTGTAATAGTTTCAATAGGATTGGTACCAATTCTTTAAATGTCTGGTAGAATTCAGCTATGAATATGCGTGGTCTTGGAGGTTTTTTCGGTAATTTTTTTTATTACCATTTCAATCTTGCTGCTTGTTATTGGTCTGCTCAGAGTTTCTGTATCTTGTTGTTTTAATCTAGGAGGGTTGTATATTTCCAGGAACTTACCCATCTCCTTTAGGTTTTCCAGTTTGTGCGTGTAAAGGTGTTCGTAGTAGCTTTGAATAATGTTTTGCATTTCTATGGTATTGGTTGTAATATCTCCCATTTTGTTTCTAATTGAGCTTATTTGAATCTTCTTTCTGCTTGGACACTCTTGCTAATGGTCTATCAATTTTCTTTGTCTTTTCAAAGAATCTGCTTTTTGTTCCATTTATCTTTTGTATTTTTTTATTGTTTGTTTAATTTCATTTAGTTCTGCTCCGATCTTTGTTTGTTTGTTTGTTTTTCTTTTGCTGGGTTTGGGTTTGGTTTGTTCTTGTTCCTCTAGTTTTTTGAAGTGTGAACTTAGATTGTCTATTTGTGCTCTTCCAGACTTTTTGATGTAGACATTTCACACTATGAACTTTCCTCTTGGCACCACTTTTGCAGTATCTCAGAGGTTTTGATAGATTGTGTCACTATTATAGTTCAGTTCAAAGAATTTTTAAGTTTCCATCTTGATTTCATTGTTGACCCAACAATCATTCAGGAGCAGGTTATTTTATTTTCATGTATTTGCATTGTTTTGAGGGCTCCTTTTGTAGTTGATTTCCAATTACATTACACTGTGGTCTGAAAGAGTACTTTGATATAATTTCAATTTTCTTATATTTACTGAGACTTGTTTTGTGGCCTATCATATGGTCTATTTTGGAGAATGTTCCATGTGCTGCTGAATAGAATGTATGTTCTTTAGTTGTTGGGTAGAATGTTCTGTAAATACTTATTATGTCTACTTGTTGTAGGGTATAGTTTAAGTCCATTTTTTCTTTGTTGACTTTCTGTCTTGATGATCTATCTAGTACTGTCAGTGGAATATTAAAGTCCCCCACTATTGTTGTGTTGCCATCTGTCTCATTTCTTAAGTCTAGAAGTAATTATGTTATAAATTTAGGAGCTCCAGTATTAGGTGCATATATATTTAGAATTGTGATATTTTCCTGTTGAACTAGTCTGTTTATCATTATATAATGTCCTTCTTTGTCTCTTTTAACTGCTATTGCTTTGTTTTGTTTGATATAAGAATAGCTACTCCTGCTTGCTTTTGGTGTCCATTTGCATGGAATATCTCTTCCCACTCCTTCCCCTTATGTGAGTTGTCATGTGTTAGGAGAGTCTCCTGAAGATAGCAGGAACTTGGTTGGTGAATTCTTATCCATTTTGCCATTCTGTATCTTTTAACTGGAGGGAGCATTTAGGTAATTTACATTCAACATTAGTATGGAGATATGTGGTACTGTTCTACTCGTTGTGCTATTGGTTGCCTGAATACCTTGTTTTTTTTTTTTTTTTTTTGTTTTTTTCATTATGTGATTGTGTTATAGGCCCTGTGAGATTTATGCTTCAAGAAGGTTCTATCTTGGTGCATTTCAATGTTTGGTTTCAAGATTTAGAACTCCTTTTAGCAGTTCTTACAGTGCTGGCTTGGTAGTGATGAATTCTCTCAGCATTTGTTTGTCATTTATGAAGCTTAGTTTCACTGGATACAACAGTGTATCTGTTAATGTTAATCTGATAGGTTTTTCTTCATAGGTTACCTGATGCTTTTGCCCCACAGTTTTTAAGATTCTTTCCTTTATCTTGACTTTAGATAACCTGATGACTATGTGCCTAAGTGATGATCGTTTTGTGATGAATTTCCCGGGTGTTCTTTGAGCTTCTTTTAAGACCAGGGAAGTTTTCTTCAATTATTACTTCAAATAAGTTTTCCAAACTTTTAGATTTCTCTTCCTTCTAGGGAACACTAATTATTCTTAGGTTTGGTCATTTAACATAATCCCAAACTTCTTGGAGGCTTCCTTTTCTTTGATTCTTTTTCCTTTGTCTTTGTCAGATTGGGTTAATTCAAAAGCCTTGTTTTCAAGCTCTGAAGTTCTTTTTTCTACTTATTCAATTGTATTGTTGAGACTTTCCAATGTATTTCATATTTCTCCAAGTCTTTCATTTCCACAAGTTGTGATTGTTTTTTATTTACGATATCAATTTCTCTGGATATTTTTGTGTTTTTTATTTATGCTATCAATTTCTCTGGAGATTTTTTCATTTATATTCTGTACTAACTGCTATAATATTACATTGTTTAAATGTACACTGAATTATTTGTAATTTTTCCCCTGCAGGTGGACATTAAGTTGTCTCCAGTGTTTTACAACTATAAACAATGCTGATGTATTTTTGTTTCTAATATTTTACTGATGGCTCTTAACTAAAAAATAGACCTATACCTAAGTGGTTCATACCTCTTTTCCTCTCCTGAACAAGCAAATACTTTCAAAGGATTTACTCTGATCCCACCCTCATGACATATGTGATGCTGTTCTTTGTAATTTAGTTCTAATCCTTTTTAACCCCCAAATTTAGCCATTGTTGTTCTCTTTTTATAAACTAATGCTTTCTCAGATTTCCCCCATGTTCAGTAATGCTTTCTTAGATTTATCCTCATGTTCAGTAACTTCTTTTCTCTCTATTTATTCTTGCATTTTATTTCTTTCTTCTGCTACATTTCTCTTTTTTCTGGAGTTTATCCTTTAGTAATTATTTCAATGACCACTCACCAGAGAAGCATGAAGCATGTGAAACTACACAGCTTCCTAAGTCACTTTCCAGAGTCTTACCCATGCTTTCTTTTCAAACTTTATTCCTTGTCCCTAGGAGTTCATGATATTTCCCTTTCTTCTACTTAATAAAACTCAAGTTGAATTGAGTTGGTGCCTGTTCTTTGAAACCAGTGTCCTTTCTAGAGAAAATGACATATATATCAGAACTTTTTTCAGTGTATATAACAAAACCTAAGTCAAATATGCTTATACCAAATGGGAATGTGTGGTTTCAGAGGACTTATTTGATCTGAGTCAAGTAATGCTCTTGACTTAGTTCTTGGTTTTTTCTTGTGTCAATTTGCTAAGGGCTGGCTTTGTTCATGGACAACTATCAAATATGGGGTTTCAAGATGACTTCCAGGTTTAATGCTAGGAGAAGAGAACATTTTCCTGCAGTCTTCATAAAGTCTCCCTGCATTTCATTAGCTATGATTTTGTCACTTGCTCTTTCTGAACTGGTTACTGTGGTCAGAGAATAAAATACTCTAACTGACCAGACGTGAATTCCCTCCCACCACTGGAGGCAATTCCACTGAACCCAGAGTGGATTCAATTTCACTGGGAATTCATGAGCCAAGAGGAGGGGAGAAAGTGAGTTTCCAGAAGGAAAATGGGATATAGGTTTCAAAATGAATTCATGCATAGATTTGGGAAGAACCACCAAAAGGTGAAGATAAAGCAAACATAACAGATGTCTTTACCACCTAGGACTCTGCTGAGCACTGTGGAGACAGATGGGCACCCTTATACAATCCCTACTTCAAAACACTCAATAAAAACTTCAAAGACCAGAGTAGCAAACGCTGTTATTGATCATTCCGTATCTTCTCCATCCACTGAGTTAACTGCAGCTGCAGCCCACATCTCCCATCAAGCTAAGAACTTCTCTCTTTGAGTGTCTTCTTTTCTCTTTCTCCTGCGTAAAGGTTTTCTTCATCCTCATTGTACAGGGGAATCCCTGAAAGGTGAGAGGGTGACTACCTTCAGGGGCAACTTTAAGACAACAGCCCACAGAAGTCGATGGATAACACCCCAGCCTCCATACAGTTGATTCCACACAGTATCTCAAAAAGTCCCCAGCAGTGTGGAGCCTCAGTTTTCCACAGAAGTAACTCACTTACTAACACACTTTTTCTTGGCTTTGCTCCCTACTGTTTCCACTCTCCCCTCCCCCTAACTTGCACTTCTAACGTTATCCCCACCTCATATAGATTTCCTGCAACCAGTCCTGTCTTGGTGTCCGATGTTGAGATAAATCAAGATAAGAACAAGGTGTCTTGTGAGAAACCACTGGAGAGTAATCTCATGTAGGCTTTGCTTGTCATAGAAGGATGGAAGTAAATACTGGCTGGCAAAAGAAGGAGGAAAGTACTTAGAATGACTAGAAGTACCAGAAAAATGGGAAAGGGGCGAGAGAGAGTGCGTGTGTGAGAGAGATTGATTTAGCTATTAGCTGTATCTTAGCAGCTGAGAAAGAATATTCCAGAAAGGCAGAATAGCATTAACTGGATGGAATAGCAGCAGGAGTGTGAAATGCTAGGAATGGGTGAAGTTACTCAGAGATTAACATATATTAATTTGTTGAGGGCATATTGAATGTCAGGCCTTGTTCTAAGTGCTAGGCTACAGTGGGGAGAAGTCACAAAATCTCTCCCCATTGATGTCTGTATTCTAATATGGCAGAGGGGCAGGAGGGGGTGAACATCAAGTTCAAGAATTAATCCTACCTGCTACCCACCTCGACTCCAATGACTTCATAGCTACTTTTTGTAGAAAGAACAGTGGTAGTGTGGGGGACTGGCTTGCAAATATGGTTGTCATCCTTGTCTTTGCTGGACCTTGAAGGGTATTAAAACAATCCAGCTTCCTGGGCTAGATGATGGTCACTTGTCAAAAGCCTTTAAAAATTTGGACAAAGAAATGCACAACATTATGCCTGTAAAATTCTTATTCAAAGCTTATAATCTTAATCACTAGGAAACATTAAACAAACCTCAAATGAGGGACATTTGACAGCAGTCTTGTGCAATACAGTAGCTACTAGCTACATGTAGCTATTTTAATTAAAATCAAGTAAAATTTAAAATTCAGTTCTAAGGATACAAAAATTTTAGGTGGACAGGAAGAATTTTTTTTTTAGTTCTATTGCACAACATGGTAAATACAGTTAATAATGGAGTATTGCACATTTCAAATTTGCTAATAGAGTAAATTTTAAATGTTTTCACTATGAAAACTGTTCAGTATTTGAGATGATGGGTATATTAAATAGCTTGATTTAATTATTCTACATTGTATTTATAAATCATTGCATTACTTTGTATTCCATAAATTTATCAAATTATAAATTGTCAAGATCGTCAATTTCTAATACAATTTAATTAAATAAAAACTGAACTTGGTATGGTGGTACACACCTCTTAATCCCAGTGATTCAGGAGGCTGAGGCAGGAGGATTCCTGGAGCCCAGGAGTTCAAGTCCAGCCTGGGCAACATACCGAGACTTAATCTCTATGAATAGATTAATTAATTAATTAATTAATTAATTAAAATTTTAAGTCCCACTGGGCACATTTCAAATGCACCACCATCTGATGCATGGCTGTCATGTTGCTCAGCACAGATACAGAGCATTTCTATCACTGCAGAAAGTTCTGTAGGATGGTGCTGATGTACAGAATAGCTTTTCCAAATGTCAAGATCAGAAAAGACCGAGGGACTGTTCCATAGTAAAGAGGACCAATGTGACATGATAACTGAATACAATGTGAGATCCTGGGTTGGATCCGGAACAGAAAAAAGACACCAGTGGGAAAAATAGAGAAATCCAAATAAGACTTAGATTAGTTAACAATACTCTATCAGTGTTAATTTTTTGTTTTGATTATTATACTGGGGTTATATAAGATGTAAACATTTGTATTATTTTTGCAACTGTGCTATAAGTCTGAAATTATTTCAAAATTATAAAATAAAATAAAATAAGAAACCATCTACTGGCCCCATCTGGCTATTTATATTATTTTATCTTTCATTATTTGTTGCAAACCACTGTATTTCATGAGTGCAATTCATTGATTAGTCCATTTATTAGTGGGGTGAGTGATCCACTCCCTGCTTGGCAAGGAAGACCCTATCCTGGAGATGGGCAGAGCACTGACAGTCCCCAGCACGTCATGCTGCAGTGGTACAATTGTCAACATTTTATTATTAGTGACCTGGAGTGTGATTCTTGAACAAAGCACTCAAGTAGGTGCAAGATGTCAGGCATCTGAGAAGCACAGAGGAAGTAGTAATTTTAACAACTATTGAATTGAATGCTACTTGCTAAGTACAAATGATGCATAGGAGAAATTCAGTGAAAGGTCAAGAATGATTAATCATCAATTTAAGGCAAAATATGAAAGTCAGAGGGCCTCCTTATCATTGTACAAAGTAATTCTCATATCCTGCAGCTGGAAGATGGCAAAAATATGAGAAAGAGGCCGAAGATGTAATTAAGTGGGTAGCAGAACTTCAGAGAAATTCGTCAAATTAGTCATCTTGACATCCTTCAGCACACTGGTCTACCATAATGATGATGTCATGCTGGCTTGGCTAAATTAACAAGAATTAACAGGTGCACTAGAGGTCTTGGTAAGAGACATGTTCCAGAGAATGGGAGTAAACTCTACAAAGATTCCTACATAAGTAAAAGTTGGGGGAGGCCCACTGGGGGATGCTAGATATTCCCTCCAAGTATTGGGTCTCCCACCTTTGACTACTAGGAAGGAAGTTTGATTCCTGGTAGGACTCTTTAGATTCCAGAGGCAGTTATCCATACTTCACATACTTCTCTGACCCATTTACTAGGTGACATAAAATGCTGCCAGTTTCAAGTGGGTTCCAGAGTGGGAAAGGACAATTGATCTAGGTTGTGGTGTAAATAGCCCTGCACTTAGCCCATATGCTTCATCAGACCCTAAGGCGTTTGAGGAACATATGAGGGCAAAAGACAATATCTGGACTTTGGTAAACCCCAATAAGAGAATAACTTTAGACCTAGGGTTCTGGGTCAAGGCCATGCCATCTTCAGCAGAGAACTATATACATGGAAGATAGTTTCTTGCATATTACTGGCGTTGGTAGGGAATAACACGTAACCAGTAGGCCATCTCTGTCCATTTCTGTCAAATCTACCAAGTTATCAGGTTTCGTGGGCCCAGCAGCAACCCACATTAAGATGGAAGCCATATGATAATATTGGCTATAAGCAGTGACAGAAGCTTAAGTAAGCTAGATGAAAAAGGGACTCATGCCATTCAGCACTGCTGCACCAGATCCTCTCCTGCAGCTCAAACCCACAACTGTGTGGGTGTGTATGTGTGTGACTCATATATAACCAGACCAGTGGACAGAGGAGGCAAACAGTAGGGCTGGTGACCCTGAATGACAGCTATGAGCATGAAATCCTCCCAATGGGCACAAATTTGGGTAGTGGCCTTGTTATCTACTTTCCATAGAAAGAGAAGTGCCCCAACATAATATTTATCTTCTGTTACATACATACAATTCATACAATTGTGTGACACATACAATTCATCAGCTATGGGAATGGATTTTCTGGTTGGTCTGGGATCTGGGAGGAGGAGGATTGGAAGACCAGGGATGAGAAGGTCTGGGTAAATTCATGTTAATAGACAGATGAAATAGGCACAAAGTGTGAAACTTTTTGTTTTAGAAAGAGAGTGTTCTCTATGGAAGAGGTACAAAACAACCAAGTGAACAGAGTGACTCAATCAGTGTAAGTCGGCCAGCTTCTGACATTGGCCACTCCACTGTCAGCGTGGTGAGCATGTGAACAGAGTAACCAAGGATGGAGAATATGGATGGAACGAACTGCATGGAGTCCCACATGGCAGCTTATTGGAAGGTGTCCATTGTACAGCAAAAGGGCTGCAGTAGTGAGTCCATGCCCTTAGGATCCAAGAGTCCTATCACATATCACTTCACCCAGAGGCCACCAGCCTCATACAGGCATCTGAAGAGGTAGCTGAAGAGCAAGCTTAGAGATATGACCCCCAAGCATGGGGCATCGTCTTCCAAGATACAGCACATAACCTCAGTCAATACTCATTTGATGCTGCTGTGTTCCTCATGGACAGAACAAATGAGTTGGAAAATAGGAAGACACAGGAGTGGCCCCACTTTGCCGTCACTCTGAATGATTCATTTGGGAGATTCGTGCTTTTTGTCCCAACCCTCATCTGCAGTTTCTATGGGCTTATTTCCCTGAATGATAATGCTTCTACCAGGAGATAGAGTTCCATAGAATTTTCAGGTGCTGCTGTCATCTGGTCAGTTCTGGCTCGTTGTGTCAAACAGCAGGCAAAAATATGAGTCCCCACCTTGGCAGGAGTAAGTGACTTTGATTATCATAGGATGTAGGGCTGCTGTGACACAAAGGGGAAAAATATATTTGGAATTCAGGTGATCCTGTTACTCCACCCTTGACCCTGTATTCTTTGGCTCCTGTGTAAGTAGAAATTAAGAAAATTATCAGGGCAAATGGAGATTTTTCTTAGGCAACGTTGAATAGGCTTGTGCCTCCAGCACACTGGGGACCAACACATAGGGAAGGGATCCTGACACCAGAGGGGCTCCACTCTTATCATTTTAAGGAAGCTGAGACAGGAAAAGGAATCCTAAGGTGAGGAGGTCTTTCCCACACTTGTGCAGTGGGGCATTATGTTCTAACATACATCGCATCAACCAGAAAATGGTGGGTAAGCCCCACCCTGGGCAGATGTTTTAGTATGAAATGAGATTATAATAAGGAAAAAGTGAGTGAAGGGTCATCTCTGGAGTCCACTTTGTCTTCAGGCAGCTGGATCCGGTCAGGTTCTCATCAGGAATGCCAGAGTCTTGCTTCAGTGACCTTAGAAGGTGTTACTCAAAGATCTAAATGGTTAGGTTCTTCTTTTGTTCAGGAATTAGGCCTGGTCAGATAAATTAGGAGAGGCCCCCCTCTTCCTGCTATGTGACTTGGGTCAGCTCGTTAAGGGAGGCAAAAAGGTAAGGGAGGAGATGTGCCTGGACACGTAAGGCCCAGCAGGACCTGGGTTACCATGCCCTCTGTGTGCCACGATCACGTATCTTCCTTGTGCTGCCTCAATCCTATGGAGTGTCTCTTGGGGTACTCTGGCCATTTGTGACTGTGAATGGATGAGGATAAGAACACTGACCTCAGAAGGGCGCATACCCTTCAAGGACACACCACCAGGTACACCAGCTAGACCATCGGCGATACTAACTGATAGTGGGAGAGACTGGGTAGAGGTGGAAAGTAGAAGAGGCGGTAGAGGAAGGAGATGATATCACCTGTGTGTCACTAACCTGCATCCTGCGTGTTTTTTTTTTTCCTCAAGAGAATCTGCTTCTATAACTAGGAGATGCAAGCATTAAAAGGCTGGTCCCTTACCTCATTTTGGGACTTTTCTGAAGGTACCATCCAAGCTCCAGGACTCCCCTGGTGTCAGCCGAGCACCGTGAAGACTGAATCGGCATTTATCTTCTCCCTCTGCCCATCCCTGCTTCCCTTACTCTCTGTGGTGGCTTTTCAAACCTGTCCACACATTCTCTTGTGCTCCTTCCCACTAGGGATAGAGTTTCATTTCTTTCCTCTTGTGTGTGGGCTGAACTTAGTGACTCATTTTAGTGAATAGCTTACGGCAGGCATGACAGGATGTCACTTCCTAGATGCATTGATAGAAGACGGTGGCTTCTGTCTTGGTGCACTCCCTGCCTCACTGTCTTGTCACTCATTCTTGGGAAAGCCGGCTGCCATGTCACGTGAACACTGTTAAGAGGCCAGTGTGGCAAAGAACTGAGTGCTGCCAACACCGTGCCCTGAGCTCAGGGAGTGGATTCTCCCTTGACTGACACTGTGACTGCATTCTCATGAGGGACTGGAGCCAGAACCAGACAGCTAAGCTGCTTCTGGATTCCTGACCCCCAGAAACGGTGTGAGATAATGAATGCTTATGGCTGTAAGCTGCAGAGTTTTGAGGTAATTTTTCACGTAACAATAGGTAGCTAACATATTCCCTTACAACTGTTGTCCTGGACAAAACTCTCCAATGAACTCCCTGCCTGAAAATCTTCATCTCAGAGTCTGTTTCCTGGGAAATCCATCCCAAGAGAGAAAGCAAAGGCGGCATGTATTATAGAGGGTAAAAGGCTTGCTTTTTCTGTGGAATGCTGAATAATGTATTGTTGAGTAGAAAGACAAACATATGGCCAGAAAGTTTCTCATAAAGAGAAAGAAAGTTTTCTAAAGCAGGATAAGGAGTTAAAACTTCCCCTTTGCCTTGCAGGCAAGTGGGAGCCTGCCCACTGTTTTAGGGCAGAAACAGCATTCTGGAAACAGAATGAAGAATGGATCAAATGGAGGGTCTAGTAATAGGGAGACAAAACTGGAGTTTACTGTGCTCTACAGACAACAAATAAAAATCATGGACTACCTCTAATCCCCGGTAAGTGAGACTAATAAAATAGAATTAATAATGGTACTTACTTTATAAAGGAGTTGTTAGGGTCAATGAGCTAACAATTATAAAAGGGCTTAGAACAGTGCCTGGTATGTAGACTCAGTATGTGTAAGTGTTGGTTAAAGAAGTATGTGCTAAGTTGGTGGCACCTCCAAGGCCAGAGAATGCACTAGTCAATAGCGGAACAGCCAAGGGTTGGAGAGAAATGGAAGAACATTCCAACTAGTTCAGTTGGGCAGACAAAGGAGAATTCACAAATTCTCATTAAGTAAATTTGTGTTGGGTCCATGGCCATCATTCTGAGTTCAAGGCCTTACTCTCTCAAATGTGGTTTGTGCTCTTGATGATAAGGGCAACTGTCACAAAAGGGAATAACCTATCACCACGAGAGTGAAAATAAACTCAAGCTCATGCTCTGCTAACATCGGATCAGCAAATGCAGTCTCCTGAGAGAGCCTTTAGGAGGAAGACTGTACCCTGCCCCCCACACCCTGTACTTGGCTCACAAAGTGGATCCATTAAGAGAGACTTCTAATGCCTTCAGGGCTTCTCTGTTTCCTCTGTAAATAGGAGAATAGACATTTGATGCTGTAATCTGACAAGTTCCTGCTGCCTCATGGTATAGGTCACAATAGATTATTTTTCTGAAAGGCAATTTCCCACTTGCACAGGATCTAAAAGGCTTTCTCTGATATTTCAGCTGCTGGCTCTAGATAATGGGCCGTTAGAGTGGTTATTGAATATTTATGTAATTAAGAAAGTATCAGATGTCATGTGGAATAATGAAGAAGAAATTTGTAGCCAAGAAGACAAGATGGCCCAGTGCTGTATGAATACTCACTCAGAAATAAGCTTCTTACCCCAAATAAGGGCAGTGTCCTGAAATAAAGCTCCTTACCTGGTTTTTACCACTGGGCTCCAGAATCTTGATTCTAAAACTTTAGGCAGAGTCTGCACATACCAAGATTTTATATGCAAAACCACTTAATGGAAGTTCTTTAACTTGGGACTTGTGGAAGATAACAGCAGAATTTTTGGAGAACCACTGAGATCACAGTTGTCTTAGCTTGGGTGACCTCCCTGAAGGAGAGCCTGAGTCAAGGGCTTTTGAACAGAAGGTTTATCTGGGAGAATGGGTCCAAAAAACAGGAATGGGGGCCTGAGAAGAGCACACATTTCCAGCATGAGGACAGACGCTTCTGCACTGTGATTTTTCATGGCTGCAGCCACAGGGATATGTCATAATTCACTTAACCACTTTCCTGTTGTTTGGTATTTGGGGTGTTCCATTTTTTAATATGTACTCTTGAAAACAATACCTGAAACATCCATGTGCATTCATCTTTGCAAACATAGTTATTTCCCAAGAATAAATTGTGACACTGAAATGCTGAGTCAAAAGCTTTTGATGCATATTGCCAAATTTTCCTTCAGAAAGTTGTACCAATTTACATGTTCACCAGCAGTATATGAGAATGCATGTTTCTTCATAAGCCAGATATTACTATTTAAAAAAAATCTTTCCTAGATAGAAAATAAGATCTCATTTTGTCACATTTTTCTGAGGTATAGTAATGCTGAACAGTTAAAATATATTTATTGGTCATTAGAGTTGCTCTTATTGTGAATTATCTATTCATATCCATTGTCCTTTTTTTTTCTAGCAACTGTGCTACAATTTTTTTATATTTACTTGAACAAATTATTTATATTTTAAGAATGCTATTCCAAAAAAAAAGAATGCCATTCCTTTGCAAAAGTGTATGTGTATATATTTCACCAGCTTGTTGCTTATTTTAATGTTTTTTTAATAATTTGATGTATGTAAATTTACAAAGCTTATAATATAAAATCTATCAGATTGGGTGGCAGAGCAACATGGCTGAATAGAAGGCCCCACCAATTGTGCCCCCCTACAGGAATGCCAAATTTAACAACTAAGCAAAAAAAAAAAAAAAAAGTATTTATACAAAAAGGAAAATAGGAAGGAAAAAGGAAGAGAAGATCATGAGACAACCAGAAAACACATAGCAAAATGGCAGGAGTAAGTCCTTACTTATCAATAATAACATTGAGTGTAAATGGACTAGACTCCCCAATCAAAAGACATAGAGTGGCCAAATGGATAAAAAACAAGATCCCATTATCTGTTGCCTATAAGAAACACACTTCACCTATAAAGACACATAGACTGAAAATAGAAGGATGGAAAAAGATATTCCACGCCAATAAAAACCAAAAAAGAGCAGGAGTGGGTACATTTATATGAGACAAAATAGATTTCAAGACAAATACAATAAGAGGAGACCAAGAAGATATCATATAGATAAAGGGGTTAATTCAGCAAGAGAATGTAACAATTGTATATATGCATCCAACACAGGAACACACAGATGCATAAAGCAAATATTTTCAGAGCTAAAGAGAGAGATAAACCCCAATGCAATAATAGCTGAGACATCAACACCCAACTTCCAGCATTGGACAGATCTTCTAGACAGAATATCAACAAAGAAACATCAGAGTTAATCTGCAATATAGACCAAATGGACATAATAGATATTTATACAACATTTTACCAAACATCTTTGGAATACACATTCTTCTCCTTAGCACATGGATAATTTTCAAGGATAGACTATCTGTTAGGTCACAAAATAAGTCATAAAACATTCAAAAAATTTTAATATAATCAAGCATCTTCTCTGACCAAAATGGAATAAAACTAGAAATCAATACCAACAGTAATTTTGAAAACTATACAAACACTTAAAATTAAACAACATGTTCCTGAATGACCAGGAGTCAATGAAGAAATTAAGAAGAAAATTGAAAAATGTATTCAAACAAATGATAATAGAAACACAGCAAACCAAAACCTGTGAGATACAGCAAAAGTAGTCCTAAGAGGGAAAGTTATAAGTGCCTACATCAAAAAAGGAGGAAAAACTTCAAATAAGCAAATTAATAATACGTCTTAAAGACCTAGAAAAGCAAGAGCAAACCAAATCCAAAATTAGTAGAAGAAAAGAAATAGTGAAGATCAGAGCATAAATAAATGAAATGGAAATGAAGGAAACAACACAAAACATCAATAAAATAAAAAGTTTTTTTTTTTTTTTTTTTTTTTTTTAAGACAAGTTCTTACTCTGTCTCCCAGGCTGGAGTGCAGTGGTGTGAATTCCCAGTAAAGAAAAACCCAGGACGTGATGACTTCATTGCTGAACTCTACCAATCATTTAAAGAACTAATAACAATCCTACTCAAACAATTCCAAAAAGTAGAGGACAAAAGAATACTTCCAAACTCATTTATCTCACTTCAGCCTCTCAAGTAGCAGGGACAATAGGTGCAAGCCACCGTGCCTGGCTAATTTTCTGATTATTTATAGAGATGGTGTATTTCTATGTTGGCCAGGCTGGTCTTGAATTCCTGATCTCAAGGGATTCCCCTATCTCAGCCTCCTAAAGTGCTGGGATTACAGGCATGAACCACCAAGCCTGGCTGAAAAGTTGATTTTTTGAAAAATTAAACAAAATTGACAAACTTTTAGTGAGACTAAGAAAAAAAGAAAGAAAACCCAAATAAAGCCAGAGATGAAAAAGGAGAGATTACAATTGATACTGCAGAGATTCTCAGGATTATTAGTAGATACTATATGCAACTAAATGACAATAAATTGGAAAATCTAGAAGAAATGGATAATTCCTAGATTCATCCAACCTACCAAGATTGAACCATGAAGAAATCCAAAACCTGAAAATACCAATAACAAGTAATGATATCCAAGCTGCAATAAAAAATTTCCCAGCATAAAAAAAAAGCCCAGGATCTGATGACTTAAATGCTGAATTCAACCAAACACTGAAAGAAGAACTAAGACCAATCATACTCAAACTATCCACCAAGTAGAGAAGGAGAGAATACTTCCAAATTCATTCTGTAAGGATTCTGTAAGTATTACACCGATACCAAAACCAGACAGACACACCAAAAGAGAAAACTACAGGCCAATATCACTGATGAATACTGATGTGAAAATCCTCAACACAATTCTAGCAATCCAAATTCAACAACACATTAAAGGTATCATTCATCATGACAAAGTGGGATTTATCCCAAGGATGTTAAGGATGGTTCAACATGTGCAAATCAGTTAATATGATACATTATATTAACAGAATGTAGAACAAAAACCATATGATCATTTCAATTGATGCTAAAAAAGTGTTTGATAAAATTCAATATCCCTTCATAATAAAAATCTTAAAAAAACTGGTAGACAAAAAACACACTTCAACATAATAAAAGCCATATATGACAGCTCCACAGCTAATTTAATACTGCATGGGGAAAAACCAAAAATTTTTCCTCTAGGATCTGGAACGTCAAGAATCCCCACTGCCACCATTGTTATTCAACATAGTACTGGTAGCCCTAACTAGTGCAATCAAACAAGAGAAATAAATTAAGGGCATCAGAATTGGAAAATAAGAAGTCAAATTACCCTTGTTTCCAGATGACATAATCTTATATTTGGAAAATAATCTCAAGACTCCATGAAAAACCTATTAGAACTGACAAACAAATTCAGTAAAGTTGCAAGGTAAAAAGTCAACATATAAAAATAGCAGCATTTTTACAAGCCAACAGTGAACAATCTGAAAAATAAACCAAGAAAGGAATCCATTTGCAATAAGTACAAATAAAATAAAATATCTAGGAATTAACTAAAGAAGTGAAAGATCCTTACAATGAAAATTATAAAACACTGATGCAAGAAATTGAAGTGGATACTTCATGTTCATGGTTTGGAAAAATCAATCTTTTTAAAATGTCCATATTGCCCAAAGCAATCCACAGATTCAGTGCAATCCCTATCAAAATACCAATGACATTCTTCACAGACATAGTAAAAAATCATAAAATTTATCTGGAAAAACAAAAGACCCAGAATAGCCAAAGTTATCCTAAGCAAAAAGAACTTTAGGAATCACACGATCTGACTTCAAATTATACTACAGAGTTCTATTAACCAAAATGGCATGGTACTAGCATAAAGACAGATACATATACCAGTGGAATAGAATTGAGAACCCAGAAATAAATCCATATATCTCTAGTAAACTCATTTTTGACAGTGGTGCCAAGAACATACATTGGGGAAAGCACAGTCTCTTCAATAAATGGTGATGCAAAAATTGGATATCCATATGCAGAAGAATGAAACGATAGTAAAGAATGAAACTGTCTCTTACCATACACAAAAATAAAATAGAAATAGTTTAAAAACTTAAGTCCAAGACCTCAAACTATAAAATTACTAAAAGAAAACATTGGGGAAACTTTCCAAGACGTTGGTCTAGGCAAAGATTTTTTGAGTAGTATCCACAAGTACAGGTGACCTAAGCAAAAATGGACAAATGGAATCACATCAAGTCAAAAAACTTCTACACAGCAAGGGACACAATCAACAAGGTTAAGAGGCAATCCACAGAATGAGAAAAACATATGCAAAATACCCATCTGACAAGGGATTAATAACCAGAATATATAAGGAGCTCTAACAATTCTATAGGAAAAATATCTAATAATCTGATTTAAAAATTGGCAAAAGATTTGGATAGACATTTCTCAAAAGAAGACATACAAATGGCAAACAGGTATATGAAAAGGTGCTTAACATAATTGGTCATCAGAGAAATGCAAATTGAAGCTACAGGGAGATGTCATCTCACTTCAGTCAATATGGCTTTTACCCAAAAGACAGAGCCAACAAATGCTGGCAGGGATGTGGAGGAAAGGGAGCCCTCGCACGCTGTTAGTGGGGATGTAAATTGGTAAAACCACTATGAAGAACAGTTTGGAGGTTTCTCACAAAACTAAAAATAGAGCTACTATATGATCTAGCAATCCCACTCCTACAAATTTTGGGTATTTACTCCTAGGTGTATATACCCAAAAGAAATGAAATCAGCATATCAAAGAGATATCTGGAGTTCCATGTTTATTGCAGCACTATTCACAATAGCTGAGATTTGGAAGCAACATCAGTGTCCATCAATGGTTTAATGGATAAAGAAAATATGGTATATAATCACAATGGAGCAATGGAGTACTGTTCAGCCATAAAGAGAATGAGATTCTTTCATTTGCAACAACCTGGATGAAACTGGAGGTTGTTATGTTAAGTGAAAGAAGCCAGGTATGGAAAGACAAGCTTCACATGTTCTCACTTATCTGTTGGAGCTGAAAATTGAAACAATTGTACTCATGGAGATAGAGAGTAGAAGGATGGTTATCAGAAGCTGGAAAGGGTAGTATGGGGTTCGGGGAAAGTGGGGATGGCTAATGGGTACAAAACCAGTTAGAAAGAATGAATAAGATCTAGTACTTGCTAGCACAACAAGGTGAATATAGTAAAAAAAAAAAACTTAATTGTACATTTAAAAATAACTAAAAGAGTATAATCTTTATGTTTGTAACATAGAGAATAAATCCTTGAGCTGATGTGTACCCATTTATCCAGATGTAATTATTACTCATTGCATGCTTCTATCAAAATATCTCATGTTACCCATAAATATATACACCTACTATGTACTCATGAAAATTAAAACTTTATGAAAAGATCTCAAGAACAATAAATAAGATTTATCAGATTAAAAATGTTATACTTTTATGACAGGTAAATATTCACTTTATATTAAAAATAATTCTTTTCTTTCATAAATAGATACTATTGCTTTCTGAGCCCACTATTCTTTCTCCACAGATCTGAAATGTTATTTTTATTATAAGCTCAATGCAAACATTTGAGTCTATAACCACAAAGGAAGAAATATGAACATTTTGAAAATGTTTTTCAAAAACTTCATATAACTCCATGCAGATAGATGTGTAAATATTATTGAAACAGACAATTTTATTAGTCAGGGTTCTTCAGAGAGACACAAGCAATAGGGGAGAGGGAGAGAGAGAGAGGGAGAGGAGAGAGAGAGAGAAGAGAGAGAGAGGGAGGATTTCATATGGGACTTGACTCATCTGATTATGGAGGCTCAGAAGTCTCACAATAGGCTGTCTGAAAGCTGGAGAACCAGGGAAGCCAGTAGTGTGGGTCAGTAGTCTGAAGGCTTAAGAACCAGGGTAGACGACCGTGTGATTCTCAGTCCTGGGGGAGCTACTGGCGCAAGTCCTAGAGTCTAGAGTTCTGGACTTGGAGTCCTGATGTCCAAGGGCAGGAGAAAACAAGTGTTCTAGCTTTCAGGGGAGAAACAGCAAATTTGCCTTTCCTCACCTAGACTATCTGTGCCTCAGCTGATAGTATCCACCCACATTGGGTCAAGGTGGATCATCCTTACTCAGTCCACTGATTCAAATGCCAGTCTTTTCCAGAAACACCCTCGGGGACATACCCAGAAATAATGCTTTACTAGCTGTCAGGGCATTCTTTAATTTAGTCAAGTTGACACTTAAAATTAACCATCACAACAATGTTCCATGAGAGCATAAATTTCCAAAGTTAATTCAAATAGAAAATCTTAACAGACTAATAACCATTTCTGAATTTTAAAAAGCCATTGAATAATCACTTATTTAATAACAAACTATTAGAAATCACAAACTATACTTTTTTTGGAACTTAACATAAATTTTATTTGGTTTTAATGTAATGGGTGTGTGTGTAATTTAGTTTCTTCTTTAAATATTTTATTTTATTTTATTTGAAGTTCTGGGGTACATGTGCAGGACATGTAGGTTTGTTACATAGGTAGATGTGTGCCATGGTGGTTTGCTGCATCTAGCAACCTATCACCTAGGTATTAAGCCCAGCATGTATTAGTTATTTATCCTAATGCTCTCCCCGTCCATGCCCCCGACAGACTCCAGTGTGTGTTCCCCTCCTTGTATCTATGTGTTCTCATTGTTCAGCTCCCCCTTATAAGTGAGACCGTGTGGTGTTTAGTTTTCTGTTCCTGCTTTAGTTTGCTGAGCATAATGGCTTCCAGCTCCATCCATGTCCCTGCAAAGGATAGTATCTCATTTTGTTTTTTTTTTGTTTGTTTGTTTGTTTGTTTGTTTTTATGGCTGCATAGTATTCATGGTGTATATGTACCACATTTTCTTTATGCAGTCTATTTTTGATGAACATTTGGATTGAGTCCATGTGTTTGCTATTGTGAATAGTGCTGCAATGAACATACACGTGCATGTATCTTTATAATAGAATGAGTTATATTTCCTTGGGTATATACCCAGCAATGGGATTTCTGGGTCAAATGGTATTTCTGGTTCTAGATCTTTAAGGAATTGCCAAACTGTCTTCCCAGTTGGGTTAAACTGATTTACATTCCCACTAACAGTGTAAAAGTGTGCCTATTTCTCCACAGCCTTGCCAGCATCTGTTGTTTCTTGACTTTTTAATAATCATGATTCTGACTGGCATGCGGTTGTGGTTTCGATTTGAATTTCTCTAATGATCAGTGATGTTAAGCTATTTTTCATATGTTTGTTGGATGCATAAATGTCTCCTTTGCCCAGTTTTTGATTTTTTTTTTTTTTGTAAATTTGTTTAAGTTCCTCAAAGATTCTGGATGTTAGGCCTTTCTCAGATGGATAGATTACAAAAATTTGCTCCCATTCTGTAGGTTGCCTGTTCTCTCTGATGATAGTTCCTTTTGTTGTGCAGAAGTTCTTTAGTTTAGTTAGACCCCATTTGTCAATTTCGGCTTTTGTTGCAATTGCTTTTGATGTTTTGGTCATGAAATATTTGCCCATGCCTAAGTCTTGAATGGTATTACCTAGATTTTCTTCTAGAGTTTTTATAGTTTTGGGTTTTACATTTAAGTCTTTATTCCATCTTGAGTTAATTTTTGTATAATGTATAAGGAAGGAGTCATTTCAGTTTTCTGCATATGGCTAGCCGGTTTTCTCAGCACCATTTATTAAATAGGGAATCATTTCCCCATTGCTTGTTTTTGTCAGGTCGGATGGTTTTTGGCAATTCTGTGATATCAGTTGTAGTGTTCTCTTTTTTCATTTCTGATTGGGTTTTCTTCTTCTCTTGGTTACTCTAGCTAGCAATTTACCAATTTTATTATCTTTTTGATGAGCCAACTTTTCACTTTTTAAAATCTTTTGTCTTGTTTTTGTAGTCTCTATTTCACTTGGTTCTGCTCTGATCTTTATTACTTATTTTCTTCTGCTAATTTTAGGCTTGGTTTGCTCTTACTTTTCTAGTTCCTTAAAGTGCATTGTTAGATTACTAATTTGTAATCTTTCTACTTTTTTGATGTAGGTGTTTATTGCTCTAGCTTCCTTCTTGGTATCGCTTTTACTATATTCCACAGGTTTTGTTATGTTGTGTTTCCATTTTCACGTTTCAAGACATTATTCCATCTTAATTTCTTCACTGACCCAGT
Organism: Cacajao melanocephalus; assembly: GCA_963573385.1. Lineage (NCBI taxonomy): Eukaryota > Metazoa > Chordata > Mammalia > Primates > Pitheciidae > Cacajao > Cacajao melanocephalus. Next base: position 172,266 of record CAUYLG010052318.1, on the reverse strand, counting down.
AAACATTCAGAAGCATTCTGTTTAATTTCTGTGTATTTGTACAGTTTACAAAGTTTCTCTTTGTATTGATGTCTAGCTTTATTCCCTTGTGGAAATACTTGATATTATTTTGATTTTTAAAAATTTAAGATTTGTTTTGTGACCTAACATATGGTCTATACTGGAGAACGTTTCATGTGCTTATAAAAATAATGTATGTTCTGCAGTTATTGGATAGAATGTTCTGTAAATGTCTGTTAGTACCATGAGTTCTAAAGCCCAGTTTAAATAAAATGTTTTTTGGTTGATTTTCTGTCTAACTGATCTGTCCAATACTGAGTAGGATGTAGAAGTCTCCCACTATTAATGTATTGCAGTTTAACTCTCTAGATCTAGTTTAACTCTTCTCTTTATAAATGTGTAAATCTATAAATCATGCACTTCTGGGTACATGCAGTAGTGTAATCTCTGTATGGTTTCTTTGCCCATAAATGGTATTCGTGCTTTTTGTGATTTCATCAGAGGGTTAGCATGTGGTTATTAGTGGAAGATGTGGTGAAGCTGTGCTAAAGACTGGGAAGACAGGTGGGCCAGTCTTCAGGTCCCAGTCATGTCAGCAGTGAGCTGAGCATGTCTGTCTTTGTGTCCCAAGGCAGTATATGCTGGCATCCATGTTAGTGTTTACTGGCAGGCCAATTGGACCTCCAAGTGGGTTGCTTGGATGCTGGTAGAGACAGCAATGGGTCAGAATGGTGATCAGGTTCTCAGATCCCTGAGCAGCAGCAGTGGTGGGATGTCTCTTTGGGTTATGAGTAGGGCAAGTTTATTAGACAGTTTTATAATTTTTGCTTCAATTATCAACTATAATTTAGAAGTTACAAGAGAAAAAGTCTTGTATTTACCAAAATTTTTGCTTACCATGATATTGGTAATGGTCATTGTGCAAGGTCACCTCCAACAAACCTGGATCTGCTGCTCTGAGGCCCTCTTGCTCTCTGCAGCAGTAGCACCCAAGTACTACACATGATGGGGTAGGGGCCCCTGCTTCTAGTGTGATCCTGGGCATGGAAGTCACAATTCCAGCACATTTATAATTGCCAGTCACTGCCCCAGCCGCGTAGCCCTCTGGCTCACTGGCCCCAGTCTCTGTCAGCAGTAGGAACAGGTATGCAAGGAGGGAAGAGGGGTTCTGTTCTCCACATGGGAGCTCTAGCACAGAGACCACTCTGCCAGTGGGAGGGGATTTCACTCTTGGCTTGCAAAGCTGAGCACAGAGATTGAGCCACTGCTTGCAGCCAGAGTCATAAGCTCTGAAAAGTTCGCACTTTGCTTTCTTTTATCCTGGGGTTGGGGAGGGGATGCCTTCTGGTGCACTGCACACCCTTTACCCCAAATGTAGTACTTCATATAGCTAAAGTACTGGGGACTCTGCAGCACCTTTGGGACCAGTCAGTGCTGTTCTGCCAAAGCCCTCTGTATGGACACTGGGGAATGTCATCAGGAGCTCCTGAGATGTGGAGATATGAGGACTGTCGTTCCCATCACAGGATACAGTACCATGACGCTGTGCTACCAAAAGGCTCCCTGCAACAGCTGTTCAGATCTTGGAGGGGTAAGTGACCCAGCATGAGTCCCCTGCCTAGGGCAATGCCCTCATGGGATCTCCAAATCACTGCCCACATTAGTGTCAGGGTTTGTGTGGGTAGAGGAGCTCTGCAGGGTTTTGGATTCCAGCAGGCCACAGCAGGAATATGGAACACGGAAATCTTTTCGTTTATCCTTTCTCCATAATACTGAGTCACTGGGGGCACCCAGCCAGTCTTGGCTAACCTGGCTGCTTGTCTCTTTTCCTTCTGTGCCTCAGATGTTTCCCATCAGTTTTCCACTGGACTCTAGTGTTCTCTCCAAGATGTTCTGTTCAAAATATGAATGTCTATTCATAATTTTGCTTAATTTTTCTGGAGAGAGTGGGTGTCTGATATCTTTAGCCAGCCATCTTGAATGAGGATCTATATACAGCATTTCTGAGTTTATCATTTTATATTAAGTTTTTTGGTGATTACTCTAGGTATTATGTTATATATACCTGTTTCTCACATTCTACTGGTGTTATCATTGGATCAGTTCTAGTGAAGTATACAAACCTTACCTCTTTTTATATTCTTTTGCCTTTTCCCAATTTATAATATAATTATTGAAATATTTCCTTTACCTATATTTAGGACTATATTAGGCAGTTTCATAATTTTTGCTTCAATTGTCAACTGTAATTTAGAAGTTACAAGAGAAAAAAGTCTTATATTTACCAATATTTTTGCTTACTATGTCATTTCTTCTATTATTGTTTTACTTCCATTTAAAGAACATTATTGAGCCATTCTTTTAAGATAGGCATGCTTCTGACAAATTCTCTTTTCATTATTTGAGAATGTCATGATTTGTCCTTCATTTCCAAGGGACATTTTTACTGGATACAGGATTCTGTGTTGACAGTTCTTTTCTCTAGACACTTAAAAAATGTATTACCTTTGGCCTTTATAGTTTCAAATGAGAAATACATTGTCAATCAAATTGCTTTTCCCTTGTAGATAAGTTTTCCTTTTTCTTCCACTGCTTTCAGAAATCTATAATGTTTCTTGATGCAGACTTCTTTAAATTTATCTATTTAAGTTTTACCTGTCCTCTTGTCTTTTTCCAATTATGGACAATTTTCAAACATTGTTCTTCAAGTACTTTTTCAGCCCTGCTTTCTTTTTTTTTTTTTTTTTAATACTTCTGAAACTCTCATGACATGAATATTAGATCTTTTTCGTAGTTCCACAAATCCCTGTGGGTATGTCAAAACTTTTTAGTCTGTTTTCTCTCTGTTGTTTACGTTGAGTAATTTATATTATTCTGTCTTTCAGCTTGTTTTTTCCTCTGTCTCCTGCAGTCTGTCACTGAGTCTAGTCATTGAGTTTTCTTTTGATTTCAGTTATTCTATCTTTTAGTTTTAAAATATCGACTTGGTTCTTTTTTGTATCTTCTGTTTCTTTGCTGAGAATTTCTACTTTTTTATTTGTTTCAAGTTTGTGCATAATTGTTCTTGAAAGTATTTTTATGATGGTTTCTTTAAAATCTTTGTCAAATAAGTTAACATGCCTGTCAAATCCATGTTGACATAGAGTGATTGCTTTTTTTACTCAATAGAATGCTTCAGGAAGAAAAAGCCCAAGGTGTGACCATTAGCTAATGAGGAAAGGAGTCACTGGAAAAATATTGGTGTTCCCTCTCCCTCAGCTGTGCTTCATGTAGACTCTCAGAACATCTCTAATGAGATTGACTCTCATTGTCATAGTGGTAAACTGCTAATTATCTTTTTAAATTAGCTGTTATTCCTTCCTTGTCTCACTTTCACAGTTTCTTACCATCCTTCCAGTGACTACCTCTCAAATAAACAATGTATCTTAATGTCTATGTCTTAGATCTCCTTTCATTTTTTCAGTGGTGGCATAGGTGAAAGGTGAGGGCAGATGAAAGCGAACAATAAAAACCCTCTATGTTCCCTTTTTAATACAGACAAAGTATATGCAGTCAGGACAATAAACATAATGTTTACACACTGATCTATACAGCATTTCCCCACACATGGATTTTTATCTTATAATACTTTGTTCACTTCCCATTGAAGTCACTTTATCTGTGATGTAACCTACTTTGCTTGGAGAATGGCTCTGTTTTCAATGCCCAGATAAGCAAAATCAGAATTACATGTATTTTATATTCTCAGTTAAAATGAACATAATGGGAGGGGGCCAAAGTAGCCAACTAAAAGCAGCTGGCTGTCAGGGAGAGGAACAAAAGGGGCAAGTAAATACAGTATCTTCAACTGTAAATCCAGCACCTTCAACTGAAACATCCAGGTACTTACATTGGGATTAATCAGAGAAATAGCTCAACCCACAAAGAATGGAGAAAAGCAGGGCAGGGTGACGGCCCAACAAGGAGTGACATGGAACCAAAGGAATACATCCAAAGGCCAACAACCACAAAGATTGAAGGTAGATAAACCATAAAGATGAGAAAAAAACCAATGCAAGAACACTGAAAATTCAAAAAGCCGGAGTGTCTTCTTTCCTCCAAATGACTGTATCACCTCTTCAGCAAGAGTTTGGAGCTGCGCTGAGGCTGAGATGGCTGAAATGACAAAAATACAATTCAGAATGTGGATAAAAATGTACTTCACTGAGCTAACGAAACACATTGTAACCAATGCAAGGAAGCAAAAAAAACATGATAAAACATTGCAGGACTTGACAGACAAAATAGCTAGTATAGAGAAGAACATAACTGACCTGATAGAGCTGAATAACACACTACAAGAATTTCATAATGCAATAGCAGGTATTAATAGCAGAACAGACCAAGTGAAGAAAAGAATCTCAGAGCTTAAAGATTGTATTTTTGAAATAAGACTGGAAGACAAGAATAGAGAAAAAAGAATGAAAAGGAATGAACAAAACCTCCAAGAAATATGGAATTATGTAAAAAGACTGAATCTACAACTGATTGATGTATGTGAAAAAGATGGGGAGAATGGAACCAATTTGAAAAACATTTCAGGATATTATTCATGAGAATATCTCCAACCTAGAAAGACAGGCCAACATTCAAATTCAAGAAATGCAAGGAACCCCAGTAAGATATTCCATGAGAGGATCATCCACAAGGTACATAATCATCAGATTCTCCAAGGTTGAAATGAAAGAAAAAAAAAAGTTAAGGGCTACCAGAGAGAAAGGCCAGGTTACCTACAAAAGGAAGCTCATCAGACTAACAGCAGACCTCTCAGCAGAAACGATACCAGCCAGAAACAATTGGCAGCCAATATTCAATATTCTTAAAGAAAAAAAATCCAACCCAGAATTTCATATCTGTCTAAACTAAACTTCATAAGTGAAGGAGAAATAAGATCCTTTTCAGACAAGCAAATGCTGTGGGAATTTGTTGTCATCAGACCTGCCCTACAAGAGTTCCTGAAGGAGGCACTAAATATGGAAAGAAAAAAAAGCATTACCAGCCACTACAAAAACATACTAAGGTACACAAGTCCAGGGACACTATAAAGCAGCCACATAAACAAGTCTGCAAAATAACTAGTTAGCATCGTGACAACAGGATCAAATAACACTAACCTTAAATGTAAATGAGCTAAATCCCCCTAAATAAAAGACACCAAGTAGCAAGCTGGTTAAAAAACCAAGACCCATTGGTGTGCTGTCTTCAATAGACCCATTTCACATTCAATGACACATCTAGTCTCAAAATAAAGGTATGGAAGAAAATTTACCAAGCAAATGGAAAAACAGAAAAAGAAGGGGTTGCCATTCTATTTCTGACAAAACAGACTTTAAACCAGCAAAGATCAAAAAAGATCAAAAAAGACAAAGTACATCACATAATGGTAAAAGGTTCAATTCAAGAAGAAGAACTATTCTAAATATATGCAGAAGAGCACCCAGATTCATAAAGCTAGTTCTTAGAGATCTACAAAGAGATTTAGACTCCCGCACAATAATAGTGGGAGGCTTTAACACTTCACTGACAATATTAGGTCATTAAGACAGAAAATTAACAAAGATATTCAGGACCTGAACTCAGCTCTGAATAAAATGTATTTGATAGATATCTACAGAACTCTTCACCTCAAACAAACAGAATATACATTCATTTCATTGCCACATAGCAACTACTCTAAATCAATCAAATAATTGGAAGTAAAACATTCCTCAGCAAATGCAAAAGTACTGAAATCGTAACAGTCTCTCAGACCATAGCACAATCAAATTAGAAATCAAGACTAAGAAATTCACTCAAAACCATACAATTACATGAAAATTTAATAACATACCCCTGAATGGCCTTTGGGTAAATAATGAAATTAAGACAAAAGCCAAGAAGTTCTTTGAAACTAATGAAAACAAAGACACAGTGTACCAGAATCATTGTGACACAGCTAAGGCAGTATTAAGAGGGAAATTTATAGCACTAAATGCCCACATCAAAAAGTTAGAAAAATCTCAAGTTAACAACCTAACATCACAACTAAAAGAACCAGAGAAACAAGAGCAAAAAATTCCAAAGCTAGCAAAAGACAAGAAATAACCAAAAGCAGAGCTGAACTGAAGGAGATAGACACACAGTAACTACTCAAAAGATCAATGAATTAAGGAGCTGGTTTTTTTTTTGAAAAAAAATTAGTAAAATAGACAAATAAGAAAAGAGAGAAGATTCAAATAAACACAATCAGAAATGATACGGGGAACATTACCACTGACCCCACAGAAATGTTAACAACCATCATTGAAGATTATAAATACCTCCATGCACATAAATTAGAAAATCTAGAAGAAATGGACAAATTCCTGGACACCAACACTCTCCCAAGACTGAGCCAGGAAGAAATGGAATCCCTGAATAGACTAATAATGAGTTCTGAAACTGAGGCAGTAATAAATAGCCTACCATTCCAAAAAGGCCTAGGACCAGACAAATTCACAGCTGAATTCTACCAGATGTACAAAGAGCTGCTACTATTCCTGCTGAAGCCATTCCAAAAAATTGAAAAGGAGGGGGACTCCTCCTTAATTCATTCCATGAGGCTACCATCATCCTAATACCAAAACCTGGCAACATATAACAACAACAAAACAAAACTTCAGGCTGCTAGTGATGTATAAACATAGATACAAAAATCCTCAATAAAATACTGGCAAAACAAATGCAGCAGCACATCAAAAAGCTTATTTGCCACAATTGAGTAGGCTTCAACCTCAGGAAGCAAGGTTGGTTTCACATACACAAATCAACAGATGTGATTCATCACATAAACAGAACTAAAAACAAAAATCACGTGATTATTTCCACAGATGCAGAAAAAGCTTTTGATAAAATTTAATATCACTTCATGTTAAAAACTCTCAATAAACTAGATGTTGAAGGAACATACCTCAAAATAATAAGAGCTACATGTGACAAACCACAGCCAACATCATACTGAATGGGCAATAGCTGGAAGAATTCCCCTTGAAAACTTGCACAAGACAAGGATGCCCTCTCTCACCACTCTTATTCAACATAGTATTGGAAGTTCTGGCCAGAGCTATCAGGCAAGAGAAATAAACAAAGGGCATTCAGCGAGGAAAAGAAGTCAAACTATCCCTGTTTGCAGATGACATAGTCCTATATTTAGAAAACCCTATTGTCTCATTCCCAAAACTTCTTAAGCTGGTAAGCAACCTCAGTAAAGTCTCAGGATACAAAATAAATGTACAGAACTCACTAGCATTCCTACACACCAACAACAGTCAAACCAAGAGCCAAATCATGAACAAACTCCCACTTATAATTGCCACAAAAAGAATAAAATGCCTAGGACTACAGCTACCAAGGGAGGTTGAAGATATCTACAAAAAGAACTATAAACCACTGCTCAGAGAAATCAGAGATTACACAAACAAATGGAAAAACATTCCATGCTTATGGATAGGAAAAATCAATATTGTTAAAACGGCCATACTGCCCAAAGCAATTTATAAATTCAGTGCTATTCCCATTAAACTACCACTGACATTCTTCATAGAATTAGGGAAAAAAGTATTTTAAAATTCATATGGAACTAAGAAATAGCCCAGATAGCCAAAGCAAACCTAAGCAAAAAGAACAAAGCTGGAGGCATCACCTTATCCAACTTCAAACTATACTACAGGGCTACAGTAACCAAAACAGCATGATATTGGTTAAAGAATGACACATAGACCAATGGAACAGAAAAGAGATCTCAGAAATAATACCACACACCTACAACTATCTGGTCTTCAACAAACCTGACAAAAACAAGTGATGGGGAAAGGAGTCCCTATTCAATTCACGGTGTTGGAAGAACTGGCTAGTCATATGCAGAAAATTGAAACTGGACTCTTTCCTTACGTCAAATACAAAAATTACCTCAAGATGAATTTATAACTTAAATGTTAAACCCCAAACTATTAAAAACCTTAGAGGAAAACCTAGGCAGTATCATTCAGGACACAGGCATGGGCCAAGATTTTATGACAAAGATGCCAAAAGCAATTGCAAAAAAAGCAAAAATTGGTAAATGAGATCTAATTAAACTAAAGAGCTTCTGCAGAGCAGAAGGAACTATCAACAGAGTAAACACATAACCTACAAAATGGGAGAACATTTTTGCAAACTATACATCTGACAAAGGTCTACTATTCAGCATCTGTAAGGAACTTAAAACACATTTATAAGAAATAAACAACTTCATTGAAAGGTGGGCAAATGACATGAACAGACACTTCTCAAAAGAAGACATACATGTGGCCAGCAATCATAGGAAAGGAAGCTCAACATCATTGATTATTAGAGAAATGCAAATCAAAACCACAATATATACCATCTCACACTGGTCAAAATGGTTGTTATTAAATAATTTAAAAAGTCCAGGTGCAGTGGCTCATGCCTGTAATCCCAGCACTTGGGAGGCCGAGGAGGGTGGATTGCCTGAGTTTAGGAGTTGAAGACCAGCCTGACCAAATTGATGAAACTCCATCTCTACTATAAATACAGAAATTACCTGGGCGTGGTGGTGGGTGCTACTCCTGAGGCTGAGGCAGGAGAATCGCTTGAATCCAGGAGGTAGAGGTTGCAGTGAGCCAAGATCTCACCATTGCATGCCAGACTGATGACAGAGCGAGATGCTGTTAAAAAATAATAATAAAAAAATAACAGATGCTAGTGAGGTTGTTGGGGAAAAAGGAATGCTTATACACTGTTGGTGGGAGTGTGAATTAGTTCAATGGTTATAGAAGACAGTGTGACAATTTCCCATAGACCTAAAGACAGAAATACCATTTGACCCAGCAATCCCATTCCTAGGAATAAAAGGAATATAAATTGTTCTATTATAAAGACTTATGCACATGTATGTTCATTGTAGCTCTATTCACAATAGCAAAGACATTGAATCAACCTAAATGTATATCAATGACAGACTGAATAAAGAAAATATGGTACATATATACCATGGAATACTCTACAGCCATAAGAAAGAATGAGATCACGTCCTTTGCACAGACATGGATGGAGTTTGAGGCCATTATCCTTAGCAAACTAATGCAGGAACACAAAACCAAATACCTCATAGTCTCACTTATATGTGGGAGCTAAATGATGAGAACACATGAACACATAGAGGGGAATAACGCACACTGGGGCCTATCAGAGGATGGAGGGTGAGAGGACGGAATGGATAAAGAAAAATAACAAATGGGTTCTAGGCTTAATACCTGTGTGATGAAATAATCTGCACAATGAACTCCCATGACACATGTTTACCTATGTAACAAGCCTGGATTTGTACCCCTGAATTTAGAATATAAGTTAAAAAAATAAATATATGTTGGTAACATGACTTTATGAAGCTTACTGTCAAATAGTATCAAGTTGAATCACTAGTAACTCACACTAACCTCCGTTTCAGTCTGTGACTCTTCAAGATCACCTCATTCTCCTCCTTGAGCTCTGAATCTCTTGAGATTTATAAAAATTCTGACTTGATCACAGGGAGATGATCAGGCTCTGAGTGGGAATTTGAGAGCAACACAAGCTGCTGCATGAAATACGAGTAAGTGCTTCTCAGAGTTGGTTCTCATGGTACTACTTCCACCCAATGCTCTAGGAAGCAAAATCCTCCTTGATTAGGGGAGAAAAAATAACCATTTTTTACCAGTGCTTGTTCAACATAGGTTATTTTGACAAGGACATATTTGAGTAATTCTGGGTTATGGAGTGAAAATGACAAGTTTTATTTATTAGCCTCAATTGACGATAAAATACAACGCAGTGAATACAGCTCAACGTTTGTGCAGGGCAGCTGCAGAGCAAGACTGCACATTTTCAGCACATTCTCAAGGGTCCAGTTATATTACGAAACCAAAAGAAGTGATAAATATAAAATTAAGCAAAGCAGCGTCAGAGATATGAATCCTAGTTTCTAAACTCGTGTATAATAAATATATTTGATTTGTTTGACCATGACTCAAATTAGTATTTTAATCCTATTTCTGCCAGAATGACAGAAACTGAAGATAGAGCACTTTTGTTTCTAGGAGAAATTTCTGTCAAGAAGTGAGAAGAAAGAAAGAAATAGATAAAACAGATGGTGAAGAAGAAATAAGAGGGTGGTCTGCAGGACCCAAACACTCTATTCTGGGCATGTCTGGGACAAGAAGGGATAAGGTGGGTACCTCAAGGACTACCCCAGGGCAAAGAGGCTGCTGAAAGACTTGTAGGTGATCCAGCTTTGGAAAGTAGCGGCACCAGCCTGGACTCCCAGCTCTGAAAACCGGTCGGTTGGGCTATCTGTGAGTTGCTATTTCAAGCCACCATCACCACTTCGACCCCTGTAAAGCACTGGCTGGCACTGGCAATCTAAAGAATTTGCCTAAAGGAGCTATAACATTTGATGTCATGGATTTATCATTTGACTGCATCCTGATTACATCACCACCCTGTTGTGGATTACAGAGTTCTCTCTCAAGTATCCTTTAGGAAATCATTGAATGTAAGAGTTGGAAAGTGGAAGTTGTGGTTCCAAGATTTTCAATCTCTTTCTCTCAGTTTAGTTACTGAAATCTCACCCAGAACATCATTCTATAAGAAACATGGAGGTTGAGCTTCTCTGTGTGAAGGGAGGAGAGGATTGTACTCGGGAATCCAGACAAGATAGAAGTTAGGAGTTCCAGGCTCCTGTGCTGGTCCAGGCCCTACGGAACCTCCCACTGGTGGGCATTTTATAAAGTGCTTTCACATACAGCTACCCCCTTTTATTTTCTTGTCAGTCCTAGGAGAGGGCCAGGTGGTGCCAATGTTGAGTTTTACCTGAAGCTTAAGAAATCATATTGCCTTTTTGTGTTCAGAAAAGACTTTCTGAAAAAAAACCCTTCCCTATAAGATTTAGAAGAGCCTCCCTGATGTTCCCTTGTTTACCTGTGACATGGCCAGGCGCAGACCCTCCAAATTCCCTTTCTTTATCTCAAAAATGATTAGCTGAACTGCTTGTCTTCGCTGATTGATCAGAAAAAAATGCATCTTAATCAAACTTTGATTAAGCTTTTCTCCATTCCCCACTTCTCTCGACTTTGGCCCACCCTCAGCCTGAGCCTGTACAATCTCCACCTGAGGGTCTGTCCTGAAAAGAGACCGGCCTCATGGTAGAATATTCTTTGATTTACCCTCCGATGTCGCCTCCCTACCACCCCACTTCCCCCCACTGGGTTCTTTTTAGCCTGATTTACTGCTCTGTAGAAGAAACCCTCTTTGTCTAACCCTTGAGTTGCTTGCAGACCTTACATTCACAGGGTTCACCATATTGCAATAACAGGGAGATAACACTCCCCATCCCAAGCTGCACTAATCCTTTGAATAAAATCTTTCCTTATTAGGTCCAGGTTTGTCATTAGTTAGTTTGTTTGTTTTCAGTTTGACAGCAGGTATCTTGATGCCCATTCTTTGGAGGGAGAAATTAAGGTTTGGCATGTGTACTGGATCTGGTTGTCAGGTTCATGGGCAGTGGCAGAAGTTGAATTCAAACTCATGTCCTCTTAGACTTAAGTCCTGGAACTCTCCATATTGCCATGTGGATTCCTTCTCAATGCATGGGCAAGAGACTTCACTTCTGTAAGGTTGGAAGAGAAGTTCCCTTCAGTTTCACCTGATTTAGGGATAAGACTGAGAGGGCCAAAAGCTCCAGGTCACTGTCCAAAATAGCTGTGTTGGATGGGAAGCCTAGAGATTTGGGCACCCAGGATTCTCTCAGGGTGGGCTGTCTGGGTGAAAAAAGAGATTATAGGCTCAGCAGAGGCAGGGGAAATGAATTTACCATCCATCCTAAAATCTAAAAGTACAAATCCATTTGCCAAGGTTTCATATAAAAGAATATATCAAATGAAATCGTATCCAGGGTATATCCTGGCTTGTTTATCCTATCATTGGGGTTTGTATCTGACTCACTCTGGATGCCTGAAATTATCTTCTGTCTGTCCTGTCAGACTGAATTATTACTAAGGAAAATCCAGAGAAAACATAAGCAGAGTCTCTGAGTCAAACAAAGGAGATTTAGGCAGTGCAGCATGGTCCGCATCAGTGGCAGCTGTAGCAGCAGCATCACTTTGAAACCTGTTAGAAAGGCAGATTCTCAGTTGCATCCAGACCTCCTGAATCAGAAACTCTTTGTAGCACCAGCCTCCTGTGTTGTCACAACCCTCCAAGTGATTCTAATCGCACTTAGGGTGACCTGGGGTCTCAGGTGGGGCCTGGCCCAGGGAACGCTCCTGCGAGTGAGGACGACTTTGCTATTCCAGACTCCTCCTTCCTCCAGCAGCTATGCCCTGTAGGCAGTTACTCCTCACCCTGTCTCAATTCCTCTCCTTTCCCAGGTGTTGTTAATAACTGGGTTTTTTGGCAGTTCCTGTATTCAAAGAAAGAAATCAAAATGTATTGAGCCTCATGAATGTGCCAGACACTTGGGCTTGGCACTTCTGATGAGTTATTTATGTGATCTTCATAAAAACTCAAAGAGAAGAAAAATATGTCTTGTGTTTCATACAGAAGGAGGTTTAAGTTTTGTTAGAGGAATCCTTGAAAGCCTAAAAGGCTTTATGACCTGAAGGGATTTCTATTGGTGGAATTTCCTGTACTTTATGGGGGTGGGAGTGATATTCGTATTGAGGAGGAAGGCAGGGATGGCATGTGCTGTAAGGGGACTGCACTTCTGAAAGGCAATCTGTCAGGACTCTGAAACAGAAGTACATTCCTATCATATAACTCAGCAATTCCACTCTGGGTCATGGTTCTCAAATAAACTCAAGGTCTACAGGAAACAGGAAAGATGCTCCTGCAGCATAATCTGTGGTGCTGGTGGGGCAGGGGTTTAGATATCAGCCACATACCCACCATCATGGGATAGATAAACATGATGATGCCAGCTTCTGGGAGCAGAGATCTGGAGGTGCCTACAGCAACACAGGGAGCTTACAAATATAATGTGGTGTAAAATGAGACTTATAAGCACAACTCCATTTATATAAACATAAAAACATTTCTTGCATTTTACAAGAACACATACAAACAAAACAATGAATACAAAACCATTAGGATGTTTGCCTATGATGTGGGATAGGGAAATGAAACTGGGGAAGTAGGACGAGATTAATAAAACAGGACAAGGGTTTTCCACCATCAATAAAGAGAGTAGCCATGAATTCAGGAATATTAGTAAAGAAAAGCAAGATACAAAGATAAGTAAAGGAAATCACAAAACAAATGACAGTCCCCAGAGAGCTTCCTGATGTGCCTTCCAGGGCTGGGACCAATACAAAGAGGTTGTAGCATCTGCAGGCTCAGGTCCAGTGGAGCAGCATGTCCTGTCGGTGCATAAAAGTCAGCTATGGCTTCTGAAGACCTCATAGCTGAATATCTGTTCTGATAGCACTAAATTTAGTGTCTTTTTATCTCCCTGCCTCAGGGTGGATCTGGGATCTTTAGGCAATAGCAGAACAATTTGCCTGCTCACTCTCCTGGAAAATCTATACATAGGCCAGATTATTTATTGGCACCAAAGAAATCTTTGAGGTGGCTCATTTGACTCTTCATTTTATGATAGAAGCGTTGAGGCACCAAGAGGAAAAATAAGGTAAGTGACAGAATGAGACTAGAACATGACATCTTGATTCCTAGTCAAGGAGCATTTCTGAACCCCCTGTTGCATAGACATACCCGGGGAGCTATTGAGAAACAAGATTCCAGGGCCCCCTGCACTTCAGGTTTGGATTAAATGGTGTAGGGGAAAGATCAGGAACCTGCATTTTCTAAAAGTCCTCTGTTGATACTGAAATGAAGCTGGGTTCAAAAACCACACTCTCCTATCCTCAAATACAACCACAAAGGACAGTAAAGGGAGAGGGTATAAGACTGACCAGTATGTTGAGAATATTTTCAATCTGAGAGGCCAAGGGATTTCTCTTGTGAGAAACATCCACAGGGTACCCCAAACAGGTAGAGGTTTGAGAGGGCCAATCAGGTGTGCTGCTTGAGCCCAAGAGCTCGAGATCAGGCTAGACAACACGGTGAGACCTCACCTCTACAAAAAACAAAATGAAAATCAGCCAGGCGTGGTGGCATGTGCCTTAGTTTCAGCTACTCGGGAGATTGAGGCAGGAGGATCACTTGAACCCAGAAAGTCGAGGCGGCAGTGAGCTGTGGTGGAGGCACTGCACTCCAGCCTGGGTGAGAAAGCAAGACCCTGTCTTAATAATTAAATTAAATTAAATTGAAATTAAAAAAACATAGCCGGGCATGATGGTGTGCGTCTATAGTCCTAGCTACTTGGGAGGCTGAGGCAGGAGGATTGCTTAAGCCCAGGAAGCTGAGGCTGCAATGAGCTATGGTTGCCCCACTGCACTCTAGCCTGGGTGACAGAGCGAGACCCTCTCAACACAGTCTCAAAAAAGCCATCCCAGGCCCGTTGGGGTGGTAGGCAATACACCACTACCAGACAGAGAGATGGAAGACATGGTGGGGACTGATGAACTGAGATCAGGGTTGGCAAAACAGTTTTCTTCAGGTGGCATTTTTACTGCAAACTGAATTTTTTGTATTTATTCTTCAATGTTGTTGTTTTGTCTGCCGTAACTGTAGATAACAATTTCACAAGTGACATAAGGATGTCTCAACTTTGAGATTACAGGTTTATTATGGGTATTTTGAAACCTTAAGATGATCACTATAGATAAATAACCAGTTTCTAATTTGGTGTTAAAAAAGATTCTCATAATCATAGTGGATGTCGATTGGATTGTCTGGCTCCAGCCCCTCTTCCTCCTCTCATTACAGCTAACAAGAAACAGGTGTTTTATACAGCATAACTCTGTCCTTCTGGCCTCAATTGGTCTAAGGGTGGGCACCTGACCCATGTTGGGCCAATCAGATCCTTCTCTGTAATTTTTGGACTTGTTACCAGGAAGGATGAGACAATCTTGCTAGACTTTCTGAAGTTGAGGGCTCCTCTATGTCAGGCTGTCCTAGGTTCTGAGGCTATGGCACTGAATAGAGAAGATGATGTGTCTTCTTTCATAGTAGGCAGTTAGAGTCTGATAGATGTGGGGAGACAGATAATAAATAAACACTTAAAAATATAAAATACATAAAGCACAAAGTTGGTCACCAATCATCATCATTATGAAAATTGTTTCATTTATAACAATAATAGCAAACTCTAGTGAACCTCTATTGAGCACTCACTATGTATGAAGCACAGTGCTAATGGCTTTATATGCACTAACTCATTTACTCCTCAAAACCACCCATGGAAGTGAGTTATGTGATTAATCTTGTTTGGAGGGAGGCTCTTATTTTATCATGAGGCAATGGTGAAAAGTACAGAGAAGAGCAGAGGTGAGACTTTAAGTTAATGGCTCCAGATTTTCCTAATGCCGAGCTGTTTCTGCCATTACAGTTACTTCTGTTGTTTATGTTTTTCTTCATTTCATGAGTTAATAAATTTTCCTCTGCCCTTAAACTTTCCAAACTGAATTTCTGTTACCTGTTACGCCAAATTGCCAAGACACTGTGGAAACTTATCAGGATTAGTCAAGTGATCTCTCCATGCGTGGCAAGGACAGGTATTAATAAAATGTCAAGGGTGACCTGACATGGACATAGCCCCAGCCCTCAAGAAGCAGCTTGCAATTCAATAGAGGCATTGGGACAGCAGAGATGGTGCTCGCAAGTGGAAAGCTGGTGATGTAACTCAACTTCTCTCTTCCATTTTGCACTCCTCTGTGGCAGGCATACCACACATAGCACACCCACTATTTGTGCAACCCTGATCATTCTGTGAGCTCTGTGACCAAAATCCAGGCTCACAGACAGGGGGGCCCCATCTCCCCAGTACCTGGTGCGCTCCTGATTCCAGCATCCACCCTACACACAATTTCAGATTAACAGAAAAAATTCTGAGGGCAGATAGCTGTCACCTTTCAACTTCTGTTTTACAGCTTGAGTTGCCCATAGCTTTCCACTCAAGGGACCCAGCTGTCTTTTAGGTGTGTGTGGAGTGGTAGAGGTGGAAGTGGAGAACTCAGGGGAACTAATTGCTGTTTTCTCCCTCCTCTGAAAGTCTACCTAAAAGCCAAGTGAGTCTACATAGGGGAATGAATGGACAAATAGCCTGTGGAATGGGCAGGATGGCTTACAAATTAGATATTGGGCTCTGGAGTCAGACTCCAGATGAGAAAATTACTAGCTCTATGACCTTGAGGGAATCACTTCCTCATTCTACTCCCCAGCTCTCTCCACCTGGAAATGTGCATGCCTCCCATATAGCACCGTTTTAAAGATTAAATAAAGAAATATAAATGCTTCAATAGTGCCTGATACACAGGAGCACTTCATAAATGGCAGTTATCACTATGCCCATACGAAAGCAAAGTGAATGAATGAGTAGAGCTATATATACAGTGAAAGTAAGTCTCAGAAACATAATGTGTAAAAAAAAGCAAAAGAAACTTGCAACAGGGGCCAAGAGTGGTGGTTCACACCATAATGCTAGCATGTTGAGAGGCCAGGAGTTTGAGAGCAGTCTGGGCAACAAAGTCAGGGCAACAAAGAGACAAAAAATTTTTCAAAAAATAGCCAGGCATGGTGGCATGTGCCTGTAGTACCAGCTACTCAGGAGGCTGAGCTGGAAGGATCACTTGAATCACTTGAGCCCAGTAGTTCGAGACTGAATTGAGGAAATATTGCAACACTGCCCTCCAGCCTAGAAGACTAGAAGAGCGAGAGCCTGTCTCAAAAAAAAAAATAAAAAGAAAGATGCAACGTGATACATTGTACAGTGTGATACAATGTATGTAAAATTTAAAACATAAAATAAAATATATTGCTAATGTACGTATATCTCTATATATTACATAAATATAATTGTGTATATAAAGTAGCATGATATACTTCTATATAGGCATAAGTTGTATATTATGCTACTTTATATATACAATATCTTTTGTACATGTAAAAAATATATATATACATAAGTGGGGGGTGTGTGTGTATTGTATACACAAAGTAGCATGATATTCTGCTTATGCCTATATATGTGAGCTGCCTCCAAAGGAGCAAGTGACAAAAATGAAGGCTGCTTATACTGCTTATGCCTATATAACAGTATATTGTGCAATTATATATATATATATATGTAATACACACACAGTTGTGTTTTTATATGTGGGTGCTGCATGTGTGTGTATGTATGAATGTGTATTAGAAAGCGCAAAACCATGTATAGGAAATAGATGTACTACTTTCCAGATAGTAGTTACCTCTGGTGGCGATGGTCTGGCCATGGTAATGGTACGTGTGTGTGTGTGTGTGTGTGTGTGTGTGTGTGTGTGTGTATGCACTCGTGCAGAGGTGGTCTGCATGCTTGAAATTAAAAATTTGAAAAATGCATTATCAACACTTCCATCTGATAACTAGAAAGCTGCCTCCTTCATTTGTATTCCACTTGGCTATTTGAACTTCCCTTTTGATATGCAAGAGAAGTTGCAATGTGATACCCATCTGAAATGTGAATTTTTAATAAGGATTTGGGAACTGGGATCGTTCCAGATTGGGGTAGTGTGGCTGGAGAGTGAGGGCGAGGTGGAAAAAGGCCAGGAGCCTGGAGACTGGTTTTATAAATTTGCGTAGTGCACTTTTATGTGATTTGGAGAAAGCAAGAGACGTAGAGGGAGACATCACAGACAGGTTGTATAATCTTTCTTGGTTCGTTTCCTTAAATATGAAATAGGAATAATAAATCATATTTTACGAGGTTGCTGTCAGAAGCAAATAAACACAGAACATGGCACTTGGTAAGCATACCAAATACCTAGTGTTATGACACTCAATTTATATTTAAAGCTTATATGTGACAGACTTCAGCGAGGAAAAAAAAATCAATCATTTGCCAAGCTGAAAGATGGTTTCTGCAGGAGTCAGAGCACCCAATGGAATCTCATACCTCCAAATCAATAGACGCATTCAAAATACCAAAAATAAAACATCAAACAAACTCTTTCCAGCGTGGTTCTGAAACCCAGCACGTATTTTCCTACCCTGGGATTTGTCAGAGCTTCAGGAATACAGTGCAGGGAAGGAAAGCAGGAAGCCCGTATCTCTCTGTTTCCCAACAAGACTACGTTGAATTTGGGGAAGGAGTGCGTACCTCAGTGAAGCCAAGGGAAGGAGAGAAAGGGTTTCAGGTAAAGGAGGGAGATACTGCAGAAAAGGCAGTGAGTATGTGAGCTACCCCCAAAGCAGCAAGTGACACAGGAAGCCTGAGTAAGGCCATCCATCTGATGCCATGGATGAAAAAGCTCCGCAACAAAGCACAGTAAGAAGTGGGAGCTCCCTCGTGCGGCAGCTCCCTGCTGGGGAGACCTCTGAGAATCCTAATCCAGCTTGTGACTTTAAGGTGGACTGCACCGAAAATATTCTTTCTGTAGAAAGATGTAGTCCGTCTATCCACCAGGCAATTAACGTACTAAGGAGACCCGAAAGCCATAAGTGAATCTTCAGTAAGGGGATAGAGTACTCCTTGCGATGGGAAAAATCAAAGCTCCTCAATAAGGCCAATTCTGCCAAATATTCCATTCCTGTGCTCTTAGACTCTTGTTCTCTGCAGATATGGACATTTAAATATATTGTAAAGCAATATGGTGCTGTTTTGACTCAAACTTCACCAAAAATCATTTTTGTTGCTGTAATCCCAGTGCTTTGGGAGGTGAGGCAGAAGGATCACTTGAGACCAGAAGTTTGAGACCAGTCTGGGCAACATAGTGAGACCCCATCTGTACAAAATATTTAAATTAAAAAAAAATAGCCAGACATGGTGGTGAGCACCTGCAGTCCTAGTTACTTGGGAGACTGAGGCACGGAGATCACTGGAGCCCAGGAGTTCAAGGCTGCAGTGGGCTCTGATCCTACCATTGCACTCCAGCCTAGGCTAGAGAATGAGAGAGACTTCTCTCTTTCTCTCTCTTTCTCTCTCTCTCTCTGTGTATATGTGTGTGTATGTGTATTGTACATATCATTACTGCTGCTTTTAGCCACATAGACAAAGGGAATGTTTGTAGACTGTAAGCCAGGAGGCAACTTGATATGGTGAGAAAAGCATGGATTTGATGTCAGATATATCCAGGCACAGTCATTCATTCACTCAGTCAATGAATATTTATAGACTATGTACTATGTGTTGGATTTGCAGCATTTACGTTCTAGTGGAGGAAGGCAGGAATTAGGAAATGAATGGCAAGATGATTTAAGGGTGTGCTGCATGCTGTAAAGAAAGTGAAGTGAAGGGATAGAATTCAGAGTGGCTGGGAAGAGTGGGGAGCTTTGGAGTGGACAATTAGGAACAGCTTCCCTGATTGCTGAATAGCCAGCCCAGAGTATACCAAGAGCCCAGGCCCCTGCTGGAAGCCAAGCGCTTGGCATATTCAATAGAGTGAAGGCTGGGGTGGCAGGGGGCTTATGAGTGAGGGTGATATGAGATATTGTCACAGAAGAAACTTTAAGTGTGAGTTTTATTAGTTATATGATCTTTATCAAGTTTCTTTACCTGTTTTAGGTTCAGTTAGCTAAACGTAAGAAGACAATGGTAATATCCACTTCAGCGTGTTGTTAGGATTATAAGTACTAAATAAAACATAAAGGACTTGGTTCAATGTCTGAAATGTAGTAGGTGTTCAATAATGAGAGTTACTCTTATCAATCTATTATTTGGTTCAATTATTTCATCAAGTTTCCTAATAAGTTTGGATTCGAGTTGGGCTGTTGGAAATTTGCCCAAGGCTGAGAAGTTAGAAATATTTTGTATTCTTGGAGGATTGAGAAAGCATCTCTTGGAAAGGTTTTCTGGTGACTTAGTATTGTCAGGGTCAACTGTAGGGTAACTGGATAAATTAATGGTAGGGGCTTAGAAAGGCTGCTGAAACTGAGGATAAATAATAGTCAGTCTGTATTTCCCTCAAATTCTTTCAACAGAAAACACTTTTGACCATTCTATGTTGATGTGAACTGGATCATGTCACTCCTCTGCCCAAAATCCCCCAATGGCTTCTCATCTCAAAATAAACTCTGACGTTATCTCATGGCTCCCACATCCCTGGGTGATGTAGCTCTTGTCTACCTCTCTGATCCCACCTCCTTCCATTGCATGTCCCAACAGCTTCTTCAGCCGCAGCCCCCTTGCTGCTTCTCAAACACACTGAGGACCATTCCACCTCAGGACCTTTGCATGTGCTATTCCCTCTGCCTCAAAAGCTCTCCCCGACATCCCTGAATGATCCAATCCCATTCTTCAAACATGGCTTGGATGTTGCCTACCCAGAAAGACCTTCTCCAATCACCACATAAAATAAGGCTTCTCCTGTTCTCATCCTCCCTTAGTTTTCTTCAGAGTAAATATTACTGCATAAAATGTTACTTCTGTATCTATTTAGCTATTTATTGCCTTCTTCCATTAAAAAGTTCTCTCTATATGGCAGGGACTGGGTTTTGTTCACTACTGATGCTCCAGCTCCAGGAATGCAGCTAGATTCAGAGTAAATATCTGTTTGGTGAATGGGTATGCAGTCCTCATGGCTGGGGGCATTCCCCAAAGTCGACAACCAACTTTGTCATTTCTTTAGATGCCACTCAGCAAATCCCATTATTCATTCATTAAACTCTTAAAGATCTTTTGTGTTTACACAGATCTGGCATTTGCTGACCTTAGCTCAAGGGGATATTGATGTAGGCAGTGATGACACCAGAGACCGCAGTGAGAGAAGGTGTCATCACTAATCTAAACTGCCATCGCCAGGTGTTCATTACAAAAAACCTACCTGAGCCTGAGAAATATGTGAATATGTCCTTCTTAAACGAAGTTAAAACATTTCCCTTTCATCACAGCACTCCTTCAACCCTCCCAAAAACAATGAAATTTTTTAAAAACAATGTAGAGTATAAACTCCCAAATCTTTTTCTTTTCACTTGAACATATAAAAATGCACCTGAAGAAATATGAGTGTTATTTTACATATATGTTATTATATTTGTAATCAAATCATGTTATTTTACAATTCAGTTTTATTTCACACAATCTTATCTTCTAGAAGAATAGCTATGGCAATACATGTAGGCCGACCTCATTTTTGTTGATTGATGTTTGCATGCATACCTATTTTCATCCTTTACTTTCAACTTATCTATGCTATTGATTTTGAAGTCGATTTCTTATCAACAGCATAAAGTTGGTCATTTTAAAAATCCATTTTGCCAATCTCTGCCTTTTAATCAATTTATTTAGATAATTTATATTTAAGGCAATTGCAGGAGGATAGGTCCCTGGATGACATTGGCTGACCCAGCTCTTCTACTTTTGCTTGCAATCCTCAGGTAGACGATATCAAGAATGAGATATCTTGAGATAAGGAGATCACGAATGGAACAACCCATACTGTGTCCTAACTCCTAGAACAAGGTGTCCTGAAAGGCTTGAGCTCAGCACACCAATTGGCACCCAGGAATATAAACCCCGGGCACAGCATGTTTGCGTCCATCAGCAGCAGTGCAATGTGGGGCAAATGCAGACAAGACTCCATCTGCCCTGGGCAGCTTTCCTGGGCCGTAGGGGATCTGCTTGCCACGGATCCTAGGCTCCAGTTGACCCATGCTGCCTGTCTGTGAGTAATAAATCCAATCAACTTTGCCTGACTTGTGTGAATGTTTGCCTCATCAAACCAGATCCAGGCACTAGGCAGACAACGTGATTATTGATATGTTAGGCCTTAAGTCTGCCATTTTGTCTGTCCCCACCCACCCCAGCCACCCTGGGAGCTCCCCCTGAGCACCAGGGACACAGGGGGTGCTTGTGGCAACATCTCCCCTGTCACAGATGCTGGCCCTGGCCCAGGCCCTGCGAGGACCTGGAGCCCCCGCCCCAGACTGCAAGGAAGTATGGCCAGGGGTGCAGTGCTCCACGGAGGTAGTGAGAGCTGGGAAAAAAGGCGAAACCCTGCCCTTTCCAAGTTGGTGCGGCTGGAGCTCCCCAGGTGCAAATGCAGCTTCCCAAGCTGTGGCTGCAATCTGTCTTAACTTTTTTTTTTTTTTTTTGGTCAAGAGGAAGGAAGCACCAAAGAGGAGAGGAGATGTCAGGCTCATTTTAACAATCAGTTCCCTCAAAGTTGCTAGAGCAAGAACTCACTGATTGCAGTAAGAATGGCACCAAGCCATTCCTAAAGGATCTGCCTTCAGGAACCAAACACCTCCAACCAGGCCCTACTTCCAACACAGGGGACCAGATTTCAAGAAGAGACTTGGCAAGGCCAAACAAAGCCTATCCAAACCACAGAAAGCATCCTGAATGGATACAGACACTCTGTTTAGGTTTGGTGTGCAGGTCCTGGTTTACCTTTATGGGTATTGGTTTCAATGACAATTTAATTTTCAGAGACTGAGTGGTGCTATTTTGGTCTGCTTGGTTTGGTGATTTGGGGGCTCCCCAAAGGCGACACTGGTAATCCCTACTAGTGCCACTTGATGGGGTGAAGGAATTTCCCTTGGCCAGGCCACCTACGCTCTAAATGGGGCAATAAAGTATCTGCTGACTTTGATGATGATGAGTGCTTCCTGGGCTGGGTGCTTGTTTTGAATCTTCTCAAAGATTCAGGCAGACACTGCCTGGCTGCCCAGTGTCTCTAGGTAGGGAAAGAGAGTCAGGCCCACGAGGACAAATGGGTGTCCTGGGTCAAGTGCTTGTTATAGTGGTGTCTCTTGCCTGGGCTGCCCAGTCATCTTGATGTCTCCCAACAAGGGAAATAAGTCTCAAGTTCAGTGGGGAAAGGCAGCACGTCAATTGCCCACTTAACCTGAGCAGGGTTCCCTGTCAATCACCCTCGCATATGCTCTCAGGCTTACCTGGTGTTATCGGCAGTAATCCAAGGTGTCCTGGGGGAGGAATGAGAATACCCCAATCTCCTTCTGTGGCTAAGTTGGTTGCCTTTTGCTGTTGTGGGGATGGTCCTAAGGTGTCCTGCTTCAGTGTTCTTCCCCCCAGTCTTGGGGTTTCTAACCAGACTCCTTTGCCCTTCTGCCTTTCAGAGTTGTCTTGTGGTTGCCCCAGTGCCGTTTCTGGGCTCTACTTGCCAAACGTTCATACTGTTTGAGTAGTCTTCAAAATATGCATTTTTAGTTGTCTTAACTGTATTGCATTTTTGTTATGTTTTGTATCTTACTACTTTCTGTTTTTATCTTTATTATTTTATACCCCTATTCTCTTTGTTGTTCTTTTTTCCCTACCTTCCTGTGTTGATAAAAAATATTTCATGCTAAGCCATAAAACCTGCTAATAAAAAAACAATGAACTAAGAGATATTAATGTTTTACTGAATAAATTACATGACCAATTTTAAACATCTTAAACTGGATCTATTTATAAAAGAAAACTGTGATATGATATCTGTTTAGCTAACTACGTAATTCTAGGATTCAAATATTTTCCATTAGCACTTTGAAGATATTAATCTACTGTCATCTTGAATATAGGACGTTTGAATATAGACCAGCTTTAGTGACTTGCTGTAAATGAATAGAAAGTGATGCTGCTTTACTTGTGAGGTTTGGAACCTTGCCACTATGCTATGAGGAGGCCCCGGCCACATGACGAGATCACATGTGGCTGCTTTGGCTGATAGTGCCAGAATGAAGTACCAGCCAAGAGCCAGCATCAAAACAAGGCATGCGTGTAAGGAAGCCTCTGAGATGACTGTAGCTCAGTTAACATCTGGCCACAGCTACATGAGTGCCCCTATGTGAAAACCACCTAGCTGAGCCCAGTTAGCCCCCAGAAATCATGATTTGGGTCTCTCATTTGTGCCATTAATGAGCCATGTGACTTTGGGCAAATTATATGACTTGTCTATAAAATGATGCTAATGATACCTACACTACAGAGTTGTTCTGAGAACTAATTAAAATAATAATTCCCCAAGGTAGGTATTATTTAGATCATTTTACCCATGAGAACGTGTACCAGGAAAGGCCAAGTAAATTGCTCAAAATCAGCCAAACATATAACAAGTGACATAATGTGATTTTGGACTTTAAAAAATCTGACTCTAAAACATATTCTCTTTACCATTATTCATTTTCATTGCTAAAAATGATCACCATAGCAACCCATTAACCTACCTAATTTCACACCAGGACCTAGAGAAACAGTATCATCTTTTTGCATACCTCAGTTTAATTTAAGTCCAACTTGGCAACAAGCTAATGTTGTGATGCCATTTAAAGCAAAAGAGAAAAAAATGTACCATGGTTTGAAATACTTAAGTCCACAGGCCGATTAAGTAGACACCTCAATATGCCAGTGTAAGAGAGAACAGTGAGGTTTTTTGGCCTCACTTTCTTATAATGCTGTTTTTGGAAAATGGATTTTACCAAAATAGCATGCCATGCATGAATCTCATTCAAATGCCAGGGTTGCTCTTGGAACTAGAATGCAGATATATTGCTGATTTTTATAGTGATATAGAGGGGAAAAGGAGCTGAGTAACAGGGAGGGAAGTGTGGTGGGGGTGAGGAAAATCTTAAACATTTTCACACTCTCAAAATTCTCATATACATTTTTTCTCTGTACTGGTAGATCATATACATCATCATGGATTAAAATGTTGTCACAGAGTAAAAATGATCAGCAATAGCAAATGTCATGTATTCACCGGACATATGTTCCTGGAATCAATCATATTATGAATCCAAAAGACAGTGTCATGGTTCTATGTTTGACCCATAAAAGAATAGTGAGAATTTGTTTTAGAGAAAGAAGTTTACTTCAAAGTCTCTTTTTAAACCGTCGTTTTCCTAATACATTGATTTACCTAAGCATCATCATTATTATCATCATTATAGGTTAACATTTGTTGATTACTTATGCAATCTTATTATTGCTATGCAATATATTTACTAGGTACTAGACAGCATTGTAAATACTTTGATATATTATCTCCTTTCATCTTCAAAATAACCCTATGATGCAAATACTTTTTAATGTACATTGAAGAAATTGAGGCATAGAGCAGTAAATTCAATTGTCAGGCTAGGAAATTTAGGAGGGGTGGGGGATAAAATTTGCATTCAGAACCCAAGTTCTTAACCTGCTCTACTATTTAATATTAGCATTATAAATGTTAACTATAGATGGAATTTATTGTTATATGTGCTGGGCTTAATGCAAAACATTTCGCCTTGACCAAGGCAGAGGGGTGGAAGAGAGTGAAAACTGAATAATTTTCTCAATGTGTATGTCAGTGTTCTTTAATTCTTTGCTCTCTTCTTTTATTATTCCTTGGTGAATTATTTGGGTTATTTGTACTATGGCATTGAAACTCATGGGTTCATTAGAAAGGTAGAACTTGAGATGGGGTGGATTCTGGGCCTGTTATATCAGCTCCCTGATTTAACCCATGAGATCTGGATGTCTATAGAATTTTGAAAGCTGTGTTCTGTGTCCTCTGGTGACAGGAGCGAAATTATTTAAAATCATTCTTTTACACCTGAGGCTTTGCCTCTGACTCCCTGTATGGCCCTGGCCAATGTCTAATCTCACTGGGCCTCAGTGTTCTTATCCATGTGATAAACATGTTGGTTTGCAGTATCCCAGAGCCCTCACAGTCATAGTCTGGGTGAATGTCTACAGGGTGGCGCAAGCACTCTCGGATTTATGCCATTTCATTTCCATATTAGGATGTAAGGCACTCATCTACTGATATGGTCTGGCTCTGTGTCCCCACCAAAATCTCATCTTGAATTGTAATCCCTGTAATCCCCATGTGTTAAGAGAAGAACCTGGTGCGAGGTGATTGGAGCATGGGGGAGGTTTCCCCAACGCTGTTCTCATGATAGTGGGTGAGTTTCCAGGAGATCTGATGGTTTTGTGTTTGACAGTTCCTCCTTCACATGCTCTCTCTTGCCTGCTGCTATGTAAGACGTGCCTGCTTATAGTTTTTGCCATGATTATACGTTTCTTGAGGTTCCCCCCCACTGGCCATTCGAAACTATATGTCAGTAAACTTCTTTTCTTTATAAATTACCCAGACTCAGGCAGTTCTTTATAGCAGTGTGAGAATGAACTAATACATTTACATAAAGATAGAATTTTTCTGCAAGTCTGATGAGATCAATGCTTTCCAAAATGTGGGTTAAGACCACCCACTGATATTCCCACTTATAAGACGAAAAGGAGCAGGAGATGAAATAAGGTTGACTCACACACTTCTTTCCTAGTCCCTCTGCCTTTATCAAGGTGAGGTTCTCACTTTGGAGGCAATGTGTTTTTATCACTCTTTAGCACTTACTCATCTCTTTTTTTATTTAGGAAAGAGCCTTCCTAGACAACATATCTATCTAGCCAAAATTTAATAACAATGATGAACGTTTTCCTTGTATTTATTTTTAGTTTGCTTCTATTTGAGTCAAATAAAAATGTTTCTATTTGCTGTCATGCAATAAAGACTGTTTAAACATTGATTTATTTAAAGGAAAAAGTTGATTTAGACAAAAAATATTGAATACATAATATTAGGAATATGTATCAGTTATTCACTGTGGTTTAATCAAGCACTCCAAAAGTTAATGGCTCAAAACACCACTATTTTTTAAGATTGCTATTGCATGAGTGGATTAATTGTGGCTGAACTTAGTTGGCTGGTTTTTCCTGTCCTAACGGGTTCTCTCATACCTCTGAAGTCCGTCAAAGTCTATCAAGCCCTTCTCAGAATAGTATTTTTACAATCAAAGTAAAATATGCAGAATTTCAAAGAAAACAAATTATACTAAAATATAAGTATCGAAATATAAAATTTGTGGTATTGCAATATATTGATTTCTAATTAACACATTAATTAATGAGATCTAGTGCAAATCAATCAACTACCAAAATTTTGAATAGTGGTAAATGTGAACAAGATCCCTGCAACAATTATGATGTGATATAAAAATATCTGTTGTTTTCACTGGATCCAAAATCGTGGATTCTAGTAAGATAATTGTCATTTCTTGCCTAAATTTAGACGTAAATGTTAAATTTCATTCAGAAGACAGTAAAAAATATTCTTTTCCATATAGGTTTATGCATCTTCTCTATCTGAAGGGTAAGCCTGCTCATTGGTTATGACCACAATCTTGCATTATTTTTTCCTTTAGAAAGGCAAAGTTGTGAGTGTCAAAAACCTGAGGATATAGTGGTTGTATCATAATACATATTTGTTTCTTCCAATTGTTGTCGGCTTTTATTGCTTGGGATTTTATGTGGGCTGCGTTGTTCAGTCGTGTTTAGTATACCAAAATGCACCTCCTAACTCACATCTCAGGCTCTTTGGCATTCTGCTAGCAGATGGCTGTCTTTAATCCTTCTCTTCTTTCTACAGAACCCGTGGGAGGCTTCCTTGATATCAACAATTTCCTAAATTTTTCCAAAGGATTCTCGGATACCTAAGATAAATGTTCTGACATTCTAACACATTTACTTTTTATATGTAGTTGGTGGTCTGAGAATGAAGATTGTGAGGTGAGAGGGAGTGATGGTAGGAAGTAAATAAATAAAGGGGGATTAAGAATGGTGAGCTGAGATCCCAGCTCTTCTGGGCTGGCAAAGATGTTTTTTTTGTTGGTGCTTAGGAAATGTTGGGGGGCTGAGTGATGGGGTTGGTAATGCAAACCGAGGAAACAGCTATGTTTTATCCCATTTCTCTCCTCTTCCTGGGAAAAGCTGGTCTCTCCTTTCTGGGTAATTCTCTAAGCATCATAAGTCACAAAAAGATCCAAGAAATGAACACAGCCTGAATACCTTATCCCTCACTTCTAAGGACTTTAAATAGGTATTTATCGTGCCTTGCTATGTGGGATTGATTAGGGTATAGAGACCATTTTTGCAAGAACATCTGAATACTATATTATTACATGTTTTCAGTACACAAAAATATTTTTCCATTTGGAGCAGATTTAGGAAGTGAAAATCTGAAAATTAAGAAAAGCAAAGACAACCAGCCCAGTTATACATAGCTGAGTGACCTATATTGGTTACAAAGTTTTTTATCTCTTCATTAGAATTGTAAACAGAACTTTCTGCAAAAGAAACGATGATGCTGTAAATACAATGATATATAATCAAGCAAGTCAGCCAAGAACACTGTTATTTTGGGGGAAGTTGAGAATGCAGAGGTTCCAATGGTTCTCATAGGGATTAATAAAAATGGAAGTAGCAATTTCTCCATGCAGAATTAAAGGAGAGATGGCACCTGATTAATTCAGTGTCAAAACTAAGTATTTATTTGTACCCAGTTGCCTGTGTTTTTCTACTGCGTCATTAAATACACATGATTAATTCAAAGCATTATTTCTCTTGTTCATTTTTAGATTACACAAGTAATAAATATTTGTTGTAAAAACACAAACAGTACAAGTAAAAGGTGACAATTCTTTCCCCTTCTACCAAACTCATCCCTGAAGATAATACCCTTTGTCAGTTTACTGTGTAAGCTTACCTTCTAGATTTCTAAATATGCACATCTACCTACATGTGTGTATGAACATGTAATCAAAATAGGATTTTTATACATATTTTTCTGCAATGTGTTTATCTTACCTAAAATAACTGTCTTCCTTTTTTTCATATCTGTATTAGAAGAAACTTCTTTTTTTTTTTTTTTTTTTTTTAGAACTGTGCTATGTGAAATTCCATTCTGTGGTTGCCCCATCATTTATTTAACATTCATCTAATGCCTGTGATTTAGATTGTTTCCTATTCAACAAATATTGGGAGTTTGTTATCCTCTAGGGATGCCGTGGATGAGTACAAACCGTATAAGGAACTTCCTCTCCTCTCAAGTAGTTTGAAGCTGGATATGTGAGTCAGACATATTGTGTAACAACTAGGCTTCACATTTCAGCAGAAAATGCTAAGAATTTCCAATGCCACAGTGTCTAATAGCCAACTGAATCAAAATAGTCTAAAAAAGAAAGATATTGTGCAAAGTGCAAAGAGCATTTTCTTGGTAGAAAATCCAACATACCACAATGGAATGATTAAAGGACAATTATTCATAGTAGAGAGATTTTTTTCTTATAAAATATTTGATTCATTAAGTATCCCTCTAGTATTTAAATCTTGATTTTTCTACCAACAGCTTTTTGATATAGTTTAGGACACCTGCCAAGTAAAAGAAAGCTTGAATATTAGGAACTCCTGAAAGTTGGAGCTATATCTTCATTTCCAGATATTTAAGTGGAAATATATAATTCAATATATTCAAAAGAGTTTCTCAAAGCCTAGATGTGACAGGAGGTTTTAGCTTCTCTTCAGATCATCCCAGGCTCACCTGTCTCTAGTACTGTTGGCCACTTGTTCCTTCCTGCTTTTCACTTTGGAGACCAACTTCAGGTAGGTTCTCATCACTGCCAGTGCCACAGCGGACATTGTGCAGGAGCTGCCTGGCAGTGCCTTGCCTCAAGCCCACAGCTTGTGCCTCTTGTCTACAATACAGTGCTGTCTGCCATCTTGCCACTGAGGCTTAAGACACATCAAGACCTGCCTGGCACTCATAGGGGTGCATGGCAAGAGGCAGAAAAGTTAATGCCCAATGGGGTAGACTTTTGATCAGTGGGATATTAAAGCTAGTGGATAAATTCTCCTTCTTTTCCTTTGCCCCCTGCCAACAGACTGTCTTAAGACTCAGAAGCCCTTAAGAGCTCACAGAGGCAGTTTTCATGAACTAGTTCAGTTAGCTGGTTTTATTATGAAGCAGTGGCCACCTCTATAGTGCTCTAACTCATATATGCTCTGTTGTCTTCTCTGCCCTACTCCTCTCCCTCACTTCTGCATCCCTGGAATTGTACTCCCTAATACAGGAGTTTTCAGCTATATCGATAAGCTGTTGTCTCAGAATCTTTTTTTTTTTTTTTTTTTTTTTCAGAACACAAGCAAGTACAACAGAAATTGCACAAAGCAGTATATAGTGCACATTGTCTGGTCATTACCTAGCATACAGCAACAATTTATTGAGCAACATCTAAGTGTGCTACAATACTGCCAAGTGCTTTATATGAATATTATTATTGAATAATCACCCTCTCTAGGAATGGGCTATTACTATTAGCTAAATTTTATATTCTACAGGAAAGAAAACTGAAGCTCAAAGAGAGCCTTCCTCAAGGTTGTATGAGATCACTTCCTAATTTCTTTCTTGCCTTGTCCTAGTATGTTATTGTGATTGGTGGAGAAAAGAAGTGGGGGATGCCTGCTCCACATGATCACTCTAGCCTTCTTTGACCTCAAGATTCCCCATTCCTCAAGCTCTCAAGTATGTGCATCAGGTAGCTGAAAATGGAGTCACTGAACAAGAAAGATAGGTTTTGAACTTAGAGTTGTATGCACGAGGCAAAGCAGCAGTGATGCTAGCTCAGAAATCCAGTGATGCCCAATCAGGAAGGCTTGGCTCAGCCAATGTGTGATGCTGTTGTTCATGGCATGATGTGTCTCACACCTGGGGGATAGAAAGGTTAGCACATGTTCTCTACTAAAACCATCCCTAATTTCACCATCTTCCACACAGGAGAGAGGGTCAAGGCTCTGCAACCAAGATCTTCAACTCTTCCCATTCCTGCTCCCTCATTGTACTCTCTGCTTCTGCTGTTTCTCCTTCAATGTGGGCTTAATCCTATACCAAGTTGTCTAGGAAAATCTCCCCACCTCAACTGATCGGCAGCCTTCTAAAATATGACTTCCAACCTCACCAGGGCCACCATGCTGCTCAGCAATCATTTCTTTTGTCCTCATTGCTCCCTGTCATTCCATTTTGCAAAACAGCTGCTCCAAGCTTTTACTACTCTTCTGCCTTCTCTCACATTGTCCCCCAGCCCAGCCCCGCACTCTCAAATGAGAGAGGGTGGGAGCTCTTTATTTTATCTCCTCACCACAACACTAAATTTACCTAGTTCTTCTCATTTGTGCTAACTCAAAATTGTGCTCTCTGTGATGCTCCCAGGCAGCCTAGTGGGACGCAGGAGAAATCCCAGAACTCCACACTGGGAGCTTTCCTTCTCTTCTTTTTATATGGTACGAAATGTATAATAAAAAACACCAGGGGACTTTTGTTGTGATCCTTTAAAAAATAATTAGCAAGCTTTTTGTCTGTGTGTCAGTCTTATTTATAAAAGTTGTTGCTGAGAGCAGTTACTTCTTTCATATGGATTCCTTGTGGAAGAGATGGTCTCACGGGTCAGGTCACTTCAATTGTGGTCACACCTAAGAAGTCAGGAACCTAGAAGTAAGAGAGATAAGTGTCCAGTTCTTTTTTTTCTTGTTGTTCTTTTGAGACCAAGTCTCACTCTGTCACCCAGGCTGGAGTGCTGTGGCGCAATCATGGCTCACTGCAGCCTCAAACTCCTGGGCTCAAGCAATACTCCCACTTCAGCTCCCAAGTAGCTGGGACTACAGGTGTATGCCACCAACCCAGTTAATATTTTAAAATTTTTTGTAGAGACAGGTCTCACTATGTTGCACAAGCTGGTCTTGAACTCTAGGGCTTAGTGATTCTCCTGCCTCCACCTCCCAAAGTGCTGGGATTACAGATGCAAGCCACTGTGCCCAGCTCAGTTCTGTTTTAATTGACCATATACATTTTATAAAATTTTTTATAAAAGTTATCATCTTTTGAGTCACAGCAGGGTACAAAACATGGCAGAGAAAACCCTCTGCAGCCAATTTATTTCTATGTTCACTTATTGCAAGGACCAGTTGGGCACAGCAGCAGCCATGATAATAGCATGCATCTCTGCTTTGGGCTGGTGAAAATAAATCAAATTTGAGTTTGGTCATGAAAGCATGTCAACAGCATTGCTTGTGAATGATTAAAATAAAATTCAAAAAAGAGAAAGCAAAAGTCCTTTCCACAAAACTAAAGTTTAAATTAAAGCAACACTTTTTTCTTGGCAAAAATTTTCTAATTATTTTCTACCTTTAAGGTTTATTTCCACTAATCCTTCCCCTGTGCAATTAAACACAGGGGAACATGCACAGTAAAAGTTCACTAGTGTAGTTTAAAAGAAAGAGATTGGTTTAACAAGGTTTTCAGTGGGCTGGACAATTAGATGCTTTAAAGTGGGTTGACAGAGTGCTGTTTCATTGAGTGCCAGTGTCAGCAAATACTTATAGCTCACCTATTATGTGCTAGACACAGTATTGAGTGACTTAAACGGAAATGTTCAAAACAGTCCTCTGAGTTGGATATTATCATTTACATTTTATAGAGAAAGTCACAAAACTACTTTAATATCTGACATTTAGTAAGTGACAGAGATGGAATGGGTTCTGTTAGGGGTTAGATTTTGTTCCTCCAAAATTCATATGTTAAATCCTAACTCCCTTTACTTCAGCATATGACTGTATTTGGAGATACAGTCTTTAAAGGGATTACTAAGTTAAGATGAAGTCATTAGGGTGGGCCTTTAAGAAACCAATTCGTTTTTTCCTCCCGGATAGTATCAAAAGACTGAAACTTCTCAGATCACTGCATCCAGACAATGAGACGCCAGATCCCTTGTCTGAGCACCTGCTGTCTGTTGACTGACTCCTGTATAAACCCTTAACTTTAATTGGTTGGAGAAACAGATTTGAGACTTGTCTCCCATCTCCTGGCTGATGTCACCTGCAATAAATCCTTTCTTCCTTGGCAACGCTCATTTTCTCAGTGACTGGCTTTCTGTGTGGTGAGCAACCGGACCTAGGCCAAACCCCTGATGTTTGAAAACACTAATCCAGTATGACTGGTGACCTTACAAGCAGAGGATATTATGATACAGACACACAGAAGGCAGATCTTGAGAAGGCACAGGGGGCGGGCGGCCATCTGCAAGCCAAGGAGGGAGGCCTCAGAGGAATCCAATCTGCCAACACCTTGGTCTCAGGTTCCTAGCCTCCAGAATTGTGAGAAACTAAATCTTTCTTCTTTAAACCGCCTACTCTGTAGTACTTTGCTATGCCAACAATAGCAAATTAACACAGCCTCAAACCCCCTCTCAGCACCAAAATCTATATTAATTAACTAATACTGTACAGGAGATTACCACACTGTTAGCGGCTTAAAACAGTAAATATTTATTATCTCACAGTCTCTGCAAATCAGAAATTTGGAAGTGGCTTAGATGGACAGTTCTGGCTCATGGTCTCAGGAGGTTCCAGTCAAACTCTCACCTGAGGGTGCAATTGGTGGAAGGTTTAACAGGGGCTGGAGAATCTCTTTCCATCATGACACCTCCATGGCTGTTAGGAGGATTCCTTAGCTCTTCATCACATTGGGTACCCTTCCTAGGACTGCTTGAATATTTTCAGGACTTGGCAGCTTCATGTAATTTAGAATTTCTTAACACTCCATGATAACAAAAATAACAGCATTTACCTAGTTTTCTGACACTGACATCCTGAATTTCCTTTCCAAACTTTCTTTATGAAAGTAGAAAGAAAATTTTACCTAATCTTGATCAACATAAAGGGGAGACTAAGTAACTGAGATTTCTGGACTTAGCTTAACACAGACATAGAAACTGCTCTCTTCCACCTTCAGAGTATGCGCAGTGTACCTCTGTAGTCAGGCTGCTTTGGCCCAAATCTTTGCTTTGCTTCTTATTAGGTCTTACAGCTTGAACCATTTTAAAAAACTTTTTGTACCTTGGTTTTCTCATCTATAAAATATGATGATAATAAAAATAATAATTTTATACAGATGTAGCAAGGATTCCGTAAGCAAATACATGCAATTTATTTACTTCCCAAGACTTGCTTTTCTTTGTGTTATTTGCATTTTTCTTTTCCCCTTCCTTTTTCCATTTTTCCTTCTTCCCTCCCTCCCTCCTTCCCTCCCTCCCTCCATCCTTCCTTCTTTCCTTCCTTCCTTCCTTTCTTCCTTCCTTCCTTCCTCTAGAATTGTGACATAATAAATCTTTCTTCTTTAAACCACCTACTTACAGTTGCTTGCTTGCTTGCTTGCTTGCTTCCTTCCTTCCTTCCTTCCTTCCTTCCTTCCTTCCTTCCTTCCTTCCTTTCTTCCTTCTCTCTTGCCTTGGTCGCACCAATGGTTTCTAATGGACACTGTAGACATGGATTAATTTGGTTGTATCACTAAGGGCTAAAAATATCACAGTTGAATTGAATGAGACCCAGAGCATAAAAATCCAAGGGTTCTTTCTGAGTCAGCCATTGGTTTTGTGCTTGCTATGGTGTTTGACTGCTCTGTGCTTACTCTGCTACTTGCTATATTAATATGCATATGTAAAAGGCCCGGGGGCATGGGGGTTCAGTGTATATTTCACTTTACTCACCACAAATTCCTGTGAAGTTTATATCTGAAAAAATTTATCTATGAACAGTCAATAGTCACCCTAAATTCAAAGTTATAGCAGAAAAATAATTTAGTTAAACGACATCATCAAAGCACATGTTAATTCAGATGAAGGTAAGAAAGCTCAACAAGAAGAGGTTGTAAAAATGGTTACTGGGTAGCAACAGAACCAAACTAGTCATTTGTTATTTTTTAATAGAGACAGGGTCTTGCTCTGTCACCCAGCCAGTAGTGGCACAAACATAGCTCATTACAGCCTTGAACTCTTGGGCTCAAGGGATCCTCTAAAGTAGGTGGGACTACAGGTCCACACCACCACACCCAGCTAATTTTTCTTTTTCTTCCTCTTCTTCTTTCTTCTTCTTCTTTCTTCTTTCTTCTTTTGTAGAGAGAGAGTCTTGCTATGTTGGCCAGGTTGGTCTCAAACTCCTAGACTCTGGTGATCCTTTAGCCCTGGCCTCCCAAAATGCTGGGATAATAGGCTCCCTTCTGTTAATAGAAGCTAAATGTAGATTATCATTTGATATGGTTTGTCTCTGTGTCCCCACCCAAATCTCATCTTGAATTATAATCTCCATGTGTCTAGGGAGAGACCTGTAATCCCCACTTGTCAAGGGTGGGAGGTGATTGGATAGGGGCTGGGGGGTGGGGCAGTTTCCCCCATGCTGAGTGAGTTCTCATGAGAGCTGATGGTTTTATAAGTGTTTGGAAGTTCCTCCTTCGTTGTTCTGTCTCTCCTGATGCTATGCAAGGAAGGTTCTTGTTTCTCCTTCCACCATGATTGTGGGTTTCCTGAGGCCTCCCCAGCCATGTGGAACTGCATGAACTAAACCTCCTTCCTTGATAAATTACTCAGTCTTAGGTAGTATTTTATAGTGTGTAAGAATGGACTAACACATCACTTTAATCCAAATTTAACCTTGATGGTTCTTGCATCATGTGAAAGGGCTATGTATTTGGTCCATATAGGTGCCTATGTTATCAGGGGTTCTGGAGGCTACAAGTCTTATTTTGGGTTGGTCTCCAAAAAGAATACTTGCCTATATAAATGTGAATTCAAGTAGTTTTTTTAGCAGGTAATCCTAGGCAGCACTGGTAAGAAAGTGGGGGAGTGAAACAGGAAAGAGGAGACCAGTGAAGAGTTTGTATTCAGCAGGTTATGGCTGTGGGCAACCAGGAATCAGTCCTGCTGGTGACCTCTGGGAGACAATATGGAACATGCCTGAGAGCTGTCCAACCAAGTGGCAAAGGATCTGGGGTATTAACCTACTGACTCCTGCCAGTTACTGGTTAGAAGCTGCTCCTAGGGATGCTGTTCCAAGAAGCCTCTTCAGCATTCCCAGTGAGCCCCACATTTGGACCCTCAGGGCTACAGAAAGCCCTCATGCAGACATAGGTGCTATGCTCAGGAACTGTGATTGTGAAGGGCATTACGAAGGGGTGCTTCTTTCCTAGAATCAGGCTCTAATAGATATAATTTACAGAAATTGATCTTATTTCTTACTCAATAACTAGTTGATACACAGTGAAAAAAACAGGTAAAAGATATGCAGCCTGAGACACAGTGGTCATTAGCCATAGAGCACAAATATTCAGAAATTCTAAGAGGCAGCCAAGGCCACCTGAGTCGTGACTGTGGCTGGTTCCACCCACCACCCTTCTACTTCCCTAATGCTGGGAGATCACTTCTTCTTCAAACAATGTATTGAGGGACTTCTCTTCCCGGGTCCATGAGGGGCATGGTTTCAAAGGCAGGAGTTTCCCGGCTCCATGCCTCCATCTGGGAACCAGAGGGGTTTCAAATGTAAAGTTCTTTGTCTGATTTTCTCATGCGTGGGCTAGGTAGGGAAAGCCAGGTGGGGGTCCTTTGTTCCAAAAATCCTGCTGAAATCTCTGGGAGAAGGGGGCTCTGTATCTCAGGGCTGTGGACCAAACAGCCAACCCAGTATCAGAGTCAAAGATCAGCCACTCCGGAGGAAGTCTGAAAGAACTCCTCTCAATAGACAAGAACATGAAAGGGGAGGGAATAACTCAGGAGTTAAAATTCAGCTCCTCCTTACCCGAACGAATTGCCTATTCCAGGTTCCCCTCCCACAGCAGCATGGGAGCTGTCTCTCTTTCTCTCTCTCTGTCTGATAAATCACTACTCTGCAAAACTCTTTGGGTCCATGATATATATTTGAACGTTAAGCTCACTGTGCCTCTGGGGCCCCTTTCCCCATTCTTCAGGGCAAGAGAGGCCAAGAATCTCTTCAGAATTGGGAGCTGGGGACGCTCCCCCAGTTACATCTTTTGGCGAGCCAGCCAGGAGACGTTGGACCTCAGAGCAGTGAATGATATTGGACGTTTTGCTTGCTAATCTGTCCTTTCCCTTCTTTCAAATTTGTTAAGGAGGCAAAGACCAGGTGCCCGCCAGCAATCTAAGAGTGGCAGTGGCAGCTGGGCCTGGGCAGCTGGAGCGGCAGCACATGTGTGAGCTCCACCCAGCCTTTCAGACCCCAACCTTCTAGATCCAGATGTCCATAAGGCAAACTCCTTCCCAGCTCTTTTCTCTAAGATAGTTCCTATACATGAGGCTATTACCTTTCTTGCTAGGACTTTGAGGCTCTTGGGGTGGCAGTCCAGGGACTCTTGCCCCTGGTGCCCTCAGGCTTATGCCTATGGGGACCTCCTACAATATAAATACACAGGGCCAGTTCCCTTAGTCTGCTTTGCTAGGTTATGTTCTAAAAAAGCCAGAGTCTATCAGAGGGTACTGGAGGCTATAGGACATTGTGTATTTTGTCACCTGTGATTTCCCAATCGAACTGATTGGTGCCAGAATCTAATAACATACAATTTGTTTTGTCTAGAATTGGCTCTCCATATGGCAGAACTTCTCCATCTAGAATACCATAGTCAAACCTGGTCTGAGGCTCAAATAGTTAATTACAAGCCCCACAACCCTAGGGCATATTCCTAGAATGGAAACTGGGGTAGGGAAATGGCCCAGGTCCTGAGGGCATTATTCTGGTCTCAGCCATGTGGCCAGCCATGCAGCCTTAAAGAAGGACCATTACCTTTTTTAAGATTGTTGTGCTTAGAGGCACTTCTCAAGGAGTTTATTCTCCTGGAGCAGTATTATGGTCAGACCTATGTTAATTAAGCTCTTGCTAGGGAATATTGGCACCCATCGCCCAAGCCTCACTGGCCTCATTCTTCAAGGATGTGCTCGTACAGAGCCACTAACCCCAGCAGTTATAACGTCCTTATGGTGGCCAAAGATGGCATTAGATAGTAAGTATGTACTCATGATGCTGGTCAGTATGATTAAACCTGGTACATGGGGGGGCCCAGAAGATGGTCACTCATCTAGGGTGCAAGGAAACTACAAGGTGCTATAACTAGGGGATGCCCCAGGGCTAGCAGTTGCAAGGAATAACCAGGGATGCAGGCATCCCTGTGTTCAATTTCAGATGAGTACTGCTCTTCCCAAGGCAAAATCACCCTTAAAGTGTATCCTGGATAACTGGGACCAATTTGACCCTCAATCTTTGAAGAAGAAGTGGCTCATTTTTCTCTGCCAAACAGCGTGCCCATGATACCCTCTGCTGAGTGGAGAAACCTGGCTTCTAAAGGAAGTATAAGTTATAACACCCTTCTACAATTAGATCTGTTCTGTAAGAGGGAAGGTAAATGGATTGAAGTCCCCTATGTGTAAGTTTTCTTTTCTCTAAGGGATAATCCTCAGCTAGCAACCTATGCCCTACTGGCACCTCCTCAGGACTACCCCCATATTTAGGACTCCCTGTGGCTCCTCCCTCCACCAATACTGACGAGGTCTCCTCAGCTCCTATAACCCAAAAGGAGTCAAGGAAAGCCAAAACAGCTAAGGCACCTCAGGCTACAAAGATGCCCCAACACTGCCCCCTACACCCTACACGTAGTAGGAGGAGAATTTGGCCCAACCAAAGTACATACTTCCTTTTCACTTTCTGACTTAAAGCAAATCAAGGCAGACTTAGAAAAATTTTCAGATGACCCGGACAAGTACATAGATGTTCTGCAGGGCCTGGGTCAGTCCTTTGAATTTGATTGGAAAGATATCATGTTATTGCCTAGTCAGACCCTAACCAGCAATGAGAGAGAGACTGCTTTAGCAGTGGCTCAAGAGTTTGGGGACACCTGGTACCTTAGTAAAGTACATGACCAAATGACATCAGAGGAGAAGGATAGATTCCCTACAGATAGACAAGCAGTCCCTAGCATGGACCCTCGCTGGGATCCTGACTCGGAACATGGGGACTGGAGTCATAGGCACCTATTGAGCTGCATACTTGAGGGATTAAGGCAAACTAGGAAAAAGCCCATGAACTATGCAAATGTTATCCACCTAGCTCAGGGAAAGGAAGAAAACCCAACAGCCTTCCTTGAGCTGTTACAGGAGGCCTTAAGAAAGTTTATTTCCCTGTCACAAGACTCCATTGAGGATGAGCTAATACTAAAAGACAAATTTATTATGCAATCAGCAGTGGGCATTAGGTGGAAGCTCCAGAAGCTGGCCTTGGGATCAGAACAGAGTCTAGAATCATTACTAAATCTAGCAACCTCAGTGTTCTATAATAGAGACCAGGAGGAACAGGCTGAAAGGGACAGGAGAGACAAGAGACAGGCCACAGCCCTAGTCATGGCCTTCAGGCAAACAGACCCAAGGGGCTCGGAAGAGGGAAAGGCTTGGGTTAGCTGCCAGTCTGGCAGAGCTTGCTACCACTGCAGCCCACCGAGACACTTTAAGGAATATTGTCCACAGAGGAATGGACCACTTCCTCATCCTTGCCCACTGTACCAAGGGGATCACTGAAAGGCACACTGTCCTAGGGGATGAAGGTTCCCAGGGCCTGAGGTGGCTAACCAGATGACCCAACAGCAGGACTGAGGGTGCCCAGGGCAAGCACCAGCACAAACCACCACTCTCACCAAGCCCTGTGTAAAGCTAACCATAGAGGACCAGGAGGTTGATCTTCTGGACACTAACACGGCCTTCTCAGTTTTGCTTTCCTGTCTTGGACGGTTTTCCTCCAAGTCTGTAACTGTCCGAGGAGTCCTAGGACAGGCAGTTTCCCGATATTTCTCCCAGTTTCTAAGCTGTAACTGGGGAGATATGCTTTTCTCTCATGCCTTCCTCATCACGCCAGAAAGTCTCACTCACTTGCTAGGGCGGGACCTGTTAGCCAGAGCAGGAACCATTATCTCTATGAACATCATGAGGGAGGAAATCCCTCTCTGCAGCCCATTATTTAAAGAAGGGATTAATCCCCATGTTTGGGCAATGGAGGAACAATTTGGATGGGCAAAGAATGCATGCCCAATTCGAATAAGGCTAAAGGATCCCACCTCTTTTCCTCACCAAAGACAATACTCCCTAAGACTGGAAGCCAAAAAGGGGCTACAGAGTATTGTAAGGAACTTACAAACTCAGGGTCTAGTGAGGACCTGTAACAGCCCTTGTAATTCTCCAATTTTAGGAGTACAAAAACCTAATAGACAATGGAAGTTAGTGCAAGATCTCAGGCTTATTAATGAAGTTGTAATTCCTTTATACTCAGCCGTACCCAACCCATTGACCTTGATCTCTCAAATACCAGGAAAGGCATAATCGTTTATGATCCTAGACCTTAAGGATGCCTTTTTCTGTGTTTTATTACATCTTGACTCCCAATTTCTGTTTGCCTTTGAAGACCCTTTAGACCAGAATTCTCAGCTCACCTGGACAGTATTACCCCAGGGCTTTTGAGATAGCCCCCACCTGTTTGGCCAGGCTCTAGCTCAGGACCTTAGTCATTTTTCACATCCAGGTGCCCTGTTTCTTCAATATATGGATGACTTGCTTTTAACTGCTTACTCAGAAACACAGTGTCAGCAGGCCACTCAGGACCTCCTAAACTTTCTAGCCACCTGTGGATATAAGGTTTCCAAATCAAAAGCCCAACTTGTATAGGCAACAGGTAAAATACCTAGGGCTTATCTTATCTAAGGGCACTCAGGCCCTTGATGGAGAGTGTCTCCAACCCATACTGGCCCTCCCCCATCCAAAAACCTTAAAATAGTTATGGGGATTCTTAGGAATAACTGGTTTCTGCCAATTGTGGATTCCCAGATATGGTGAAATAGCCAAACCCCTATACACTCTGATTAGGGAAACCCAAAAAGCTAACACCCATCTAATACAATGGGACCTTATAGCTGAGGCAGCCTTTCAGACCCTGAAGCAGGCACTACTGCAGGCCCCAGCTCTAAGCCTTCCTACATGGAATGACTTATCCCTATATGTTACAGAAAAGTCAGGAGTGGCACTGGTGTTCTCACTCAGTCTCGGGGGACCATGCCACACCTGGTGGCATACCTAAGTAAGGAAATCGATGCAGTAGCAAAAGGCTGGCCACACTGCTTGTGGGTCATAGCCACGGTGGCTATATTGGTCTCAGAAGCTGTTAAAATAGTGCAGGGGAAAGATTTAATTGTATGGATTTCACATGATGTAGCTGGAATTCTGGCCTCTAAAGGAGGCTTATGGTTGTCTGACAGCCGCTTACTCAATTATCAGGCCTTAATGCTCAAAGGACCTGTACTTGAGCTGCACGTATGTACAGCCCTCAATCCAGCTACTTTTCTTCCTGAGGAAGGGGCAGACAGAGAACACGACTGTCAGCAGGTTATAGCCCAGAACTATGTGGCTCGAGAGGACCTCCTAGAAACTCCTCTAGCCAATCCTGACCTTCATCTATACACTGATGGAAGTTCATTTATGGAAAAAGGAGTTTGAAAGGCAGGATATGCAGTAGTCAGTGATCAAACAGTGCTTGAAAGTAATTCCCTTCTTCCTGGAACTAGTGCCCAGCCGGCAGAACTAGTAGCCCTCACTCGAGCTCTAAAATTAGGAAAAGGAAAGAGAATAAACATGTACACAGATTCCAGATATGCTTACCTGGTTCTGCATGCCCATGCTGTCATATGGAAGGAAAGAGAGTGCCTAACCTAGGCAGGAACTCCCATTAAACATCATAAGGAAATTTTAAACTTATTACAAGCTGTCCAAGAACCCAAAGAGGTAGCAGTCTTACACTGCTGAGGTCACCAGAAAGGAGATGAGAAGAAAGCAGAAAGCAATCACCAAGCTAACCTAGAGGCAAAAAGGGCAGCTAGAAAAGAATTTATAGAAGGATCTTTAACATGGGAAAACCCTCTCTAGGGAACTGGACCTCAATACTCATCAGAAGAGGTAGAGTAGGCAATCTCCAAGGGACATAATCTTCTTTCTTCAGGATGGCTAGCTACTGAAGAGGGAAAAGTACTCCTACCTGCTGCCAGCCAGTGGAAAGCACTTAAAATCTTACATCAAAGCTTCCATATGGGTATAGAGAATACATATCAAATGGCCAAATCTATATTTACAGAAAAAGGTCTCTTCAAGGCTATCCAACAAATAGTCAAAGGATGTGAAATATGTCAGAAAAATAATCCTTTGGCACATCACAAAGCTCCTCCTGGGGAATAGCGAACTGATCATTACCCAGGTGAGGACTGGCAAATGGACTTTACCCATATGCCTAAGTCTCAGGGATATCAATATCTGTTAGTATGCATAGATACCTACACAAACTGGGTTGAGGCTTTCCCCTGCAGAACAAAAAAAGCCCAAGAGGTAATAAAAGTCCCAATTAATGAAATAATCCCTAGATTTAGACTCCCTTGCTGTGTTCAAATTGATAATGGCCCTGCCTTCAAAGCTGCAGTAACCCAAGGAATTTCCAAAGAGTTAGGAATACAGTATCATCACCACGGTGCTTGGAGGCCTCAGTTCTCAGGGAAAGTGAAGAAAATGAATGAAATTCTTAAGAGACACTTAAAGAAACTGGCACAGGAAACTCACCTCCCATGGCCTTCTCTATTACCAATAGCACTCTTAAGGGCTCGAAACTCTCCTCATAAAATAGGACTTAGCCCCAGTGAGATGCTTTATGGATGGATCTTTCTTACTAATGATCTCGTATTAGACAAGGAAACAGCAGATCTAATAAAAGATATAACCTCCTTGGCTAAGTACCAAGAGGCTCTTAGGACCTTACCTGAAGGACACCCTAGGGAAAAAGGGAAAGAGTTGTTCTGCCCTGGAGACTTGGTGCTTGTTATGTTTCTCCTCTCAGACTCTCTCTCTAGGGCCATCTTGGGAAGGACCATTTTCAGTTTTTCTGTCTACCCCAACAGCAGTTAAGGAGGTGGGAATTGACTCGTGGATCCATCACACTCTGCTGAAGCCCTGGACACCTCCTGAAGAAAACCATAGGCCCTCAACTCCACAGCCTAAAGTTTCAGGAGACAACCCTTCATACACCTGCAAGCCTTTAGAGGATTTACGTTTGCTCTTCCAACAAGATCCCCAGGAAAGTAACTACTAATGAGTCTAACTTACATTCCTGGCGTTAACAGGACTATCACTCTTAACTTCACTATTTGTGGCCAAATTCTATGCAGTTACCCCTACGGATTGGCCTATATCTTATAAACTCTCCCTCAAATCATACTGGGCTTATAGGTCCCTTGGTCACCAATCTACAAATTCCATCTATCTCAAACTTCACTTGTGTGAATTCTACTAACAACACCAATGCTTTCCTATGCCCAAACTGGGTTGCCTTACCCCCAGGCCTCAACCGCCTAGCACCAGGCTTATTCTTTGTGGTACCTCAGCTTACCGCTGCCTGAACAATACCCCTGGGGAAATATGCCTCCTCTCCTTCCTAGTGCCCCACCATGACTATTTACACTGACTCTCAGGTGCAGAGTCTTCTCTTGCCAAGGCCACGCCATACTCGAACCCCAATTATTCCTTTCATAATGGGGGCTGGAATAATAGGAGGTCTTGGTGCTGGCATTGGAGGAATTACTACCTCTACTCAATTTTACTATAAGCTATCTCAGGAGTTAAATGATGACGTGGAAAAGGTTGCTAATTCTCTCTGCAGAGGCAGCTCACTCTGCAGAAGCAGCTTAACTCTTTCGCTGCTGTGGCTCCTCAAAATAGAAGGGCCCTGGATCTGCTAATGGCAGAGAAAGGAGGAACCTGTCTGTTTTTAGAAGAATGCTGCTACTTTAGAAACCAATCAGGTATTATCTTAAACAAAGTTAAAGAACTCAGGGTTCAATCAAATGCAGGGCTAAAGACTTCCAAGGAACAGGATCATGGAGCTTGTTTAACAATTGGCTGTTCTGGCTCTACCTCCTTCTAGGCCAGTTTATAACCATTCTATTATTGCTGGTCTTCAGGCCCCTTATCTTTAACCTTCTTGTCAAATTCATTTCTTCTAGAATTGTTATTGTCTTGATTAAAAAGGATAATTATCATAATTTATGTGTATATAAGAATATTCTCTTCTCAAGGCATATCATCAAATATAATTTTCTCAACTTTTTCTTACAAAAATCTTTAAATATACAGGAAACCAAAAGGGAATTACAATGAGCACATATAACCTCACCACTTGGATTAAGCAATTATCAGCCTTTTTCCATATTTGTTTTATTTCTTTTTAATATGTTTTTTTAGTAACTGACATCATGAAACATTATCTCTAAGTATTTTGTCATTTGTTTTCTAAAATAAGAATTTTCTCCTACAAAAACTGCAATATTATTATTCTACCTAAGAAAATCCACAATCGTTTACTAATACTATCTAAACTAGATTATATTATCTTGATTAGATAACTAGACTAGTGTCATAGTTCTCCATTTTTATGTTGCTATAATGGAATACCACAGACTGGATCATTTATAAAGAGAAGTTTATTTAGCCCACATTTCTGGAGCCTGGGAAGTCCA
Source organism: Cacajao melanocephalus (assembly GCA_963573385.1). Classification (NCBI taxonomy): domain Eukaryota; kingdom Metazoa; phylum Chordata; class Mammalia; order Primates; family Pitheciidae; genus Cacajao; species Cacajao melanocephalus. Next base: position 127,909 of record CAUYLG010052318.1, on the reverse strand, counting down.
ATAGCATGACACTGGCACCTGGTGAGGGTTGTCTTGCTATATCATAACATGGTGAAGGGCATCACATGAAGAGAAGGCAAGAGCATGCCAGCTCAGGTCTCTTGTCCTCTTTTTATAAAGTCCCCAGTCTCATCATGGGAGTCCCACCCTGATGACCTTATCTAACCCTAATTAACTCTCAAAAGCTCCATCTCCAGATACCATTAATATGTAAATCTGAGGATTAAATTTCCAACACAGAGATTTGGGAGAAACAAAATACCTGAAATATCTTTCATAGAATTTTTTTTTTCAAACCAGAAGTCAACAATTTTAATCTAGAGTGATTTTTCTCACATATGCTTATTCCTCATAGCATTTACTTCTTTAAGAGATCAAGTCAGCTATCTTGTGGCATGTCTCTTATTCTAGATTTCTTATTCTAGATTTATATAAATCTCTTATTCTAGATTTCTCTGATTGTTTCTTCAAGGTATATAATCCTGAAAATGCAAGGCCAGGATTAAGTCACACCCTACAAACCAAAAAATCTTGTTAACTTTTTTTTTAATTAGCCCAATATAATGTAGCTTAATATCCAACCTGACTGTGGTATAACATCACATGACAGCAGGCCCCCTTATCTTAACATAAGTATTCCTTTGTATTGACCAAGTCTAGACAAAGCACAACTCTTTCAACCAATTGCTAACTAAAGATTCCCTAAAACCCACCCATGATTGTTACAGCAGGTAGGCAGACATAAGCAGGACAGGAGGGCACCCCCTCCTCAATGAGGAATGTTAGATGATCATCAGGTGATGGTCAGGCAGTTGTTAATTGTCTCTAAAATAATACTTGGTCACAGCCACTGCCAGGAAAAGGAAGCCTCCCTGTAGATTTAAACAAAACAAAACAAAACCCTGAAACTGTTGATCAGCAGCTTCCTGATAAGATCTCAGGAGTTGGGTGAGTGGGTTCACACATGCACATGAAGAGGCAAAATGGAAGAGTTTAACTGGTATACGACCTCCTAGGGAAATGCAGCTGGTAAGGGGAGAACATCTATAGTAAGCACGCATACAACTCCAGGAAACACACTGCGTGTGCTCCCCTCCCAGGTGTTAGCAAGCCACGGCACATGCAGACAGCCCTCCCCAAGGGAAGAATCAAGAGACCAAGGGACTCAAGGCCCTCTAAATGTGCCAACTTAAGAAAACCCCAGGTCAAAAGGCCAAACCCCGTACTTGCCCTCCAAGATGCCCACATGGCCCTCTTCCAACTGTGCTTTACTTTCTTTTCATTACTGCTGTAAATCTTTTTAATAAACTTTCATTCCTGCCCTAAAACTTGCGTTGGTCTCTTTTTCTGTCTTATGCTCCTCAGTCGAATTCTTTCTTCTGAAGAGACAGGAATTGAGGTTGCTAAAGACCTCTATGAATTCACCACCAGTAATTTGACTACCCATCACTGCTAAAATGACTTGTAAGCTTTTAGATGACCCATATATTTGGGCTAAACCAGTGAATGCTTTCCATGTATTGATTTATAATTTCACCCACAATTCCTCTCTTCCTAAAATGTGAAAAACCAAACTATAACCTGATTGCCTTAGGACCACTTAGTCAAGGTTTCTTGGATTTGTGTTTTCTCTGGGCTATAGTCACTAATATTGGCTCAAATAAACCTCTTTAAAATATTTTACAGAGTTTGTTTTTTCGTTAATACCCCAGAATATGCTTCTTTGATATATTTCAAGATGGCTACTCAGGAGGTCTGGAAATATGAAAATGGCTGAAAAGCAGTCTTTTGCTGGGGAGATTTGCATCTGTAGAGAAAATCTGCATTGGTGCAGCCAAGCTTTCTCTGAGGTCTTCCCTTGTTTATCTAGGAAAGACAACCAAGAGGCTGACATCTTTAAAGTCTGAAAGAAACCTTTACCATCTATTCTCTCTGAGGGCTGCCACCTGGGAGGTTTCATTTACATAACAAGACCACCTTTGCTAGCCAAGTTTCCTCTCCACTCCCATAACCTGTTTGCCACCATCCCAGCCCTTATTCTTTCTGTAACTTCAAGATGGTATAAAAGTTCAACTATCTTGCCTTTCTTTGAGATCTTATATATATATTTTTTTTTCCACAAGATAATGCCTGCTTCTCAGGCTCATTCAAATTCCAAAGAGAATCATTTACAAGTTAATTTCCATCTCCCTGGTTCATTTATTCTCCTTAATACTCACTAACTGTTCCTCAAGAGAATTGTCGATGTTCTTCCTCCCTTATGAAAAGGGTATATAAGCTTCTTCACCTCATCAAGGGGGTTGGGTGTGGCTCTCCTCATGCGTGTTAATAACTCTGTATGCAATTCCTCCTATTAATCTTCCCTCTGTATGTTGATTTTCCAGCAAAGCTTCGGAGGGCAAAAGGGAAATTTTCCCTTGGCCCGTATACCTATCTCCTTTTTATTGCTGAGTGGTATTCCACCGTAGGAATATACTACAATCTATAGTATATTCCTGCAATATACTATTGTTCAGTCACCTGTTAATGGACATTTGGGTTGTTTCCAGTTTTACATTACTACAAATCAGCTGCTATAAACTTATCATACAAGACATTATATGGAGAGATGCTTTTATTTTTCTTGAGTAAATATCTAGAAGTGAACTGTCTGGATCATATGGTAGTATGTGTTTAACTTTTAAGAAACAAGGCAGGTCTTTACAAATGTTGTAGTGACTTCACATTCAGAAGCCTCTGTCATTTAGGGTTGTGTTTCATTAACACTTTATTGTTTTTAAGTCCCAAGATAGAAAATTATACCTGCAGCCAAGAGAAATCCATGAACTCTGATCATTTACATTAGTAAGCATAATGTACATATAAATAAACTGGCACAAAGTGCATATTGCAGTCATTTTCAAATGATACTTTGAAATTAGTTAATTCTAGTTTAAGATACTTTATAAGTAATTATATGTTTCAAGGATTCTCTTCCTTCTCAGAAGCTACTTCAGTAATTAAAGAGCTTAAAAGGTTGAAGTCTGTGTCTTATAGTTCCAAAAATCTCAGAACACAACCACGGGCTCTGAAACTGCATGGTGTTGAGGATCCTTTTCTTTGAGTTGGGAGCCACTTAAGGGTCTTCTCATTATTTTAAAGGATTCAACCAGCTCTTTTTAATTGTCTGGTAGCAAATAACAAGCAGCAACTCTGACTACTTTTTTAAAGGAAAGTGTATTGTCAGAGTGTGGCCCAGCTCCCTGGAAGAAGAAAGTTGAAGAACTGGGTTAGAAAGAGGCGAGACCCAGGGAATCAGAATGCCTCCTCACCAGGGACATTGCCACAGCCTCCCAGGGCCACAACAATCAAGGAATTGAGCTGCAGCAGTTTCTTTCCTCCTTGCATCTCTCAACTCAAGTTTCAAAGTCTGAGAATGAAGCGACCTTTCTTACCAACATCAGAACATGAGCTATGCACGTGGATGCACCAAGACTGCAAAAGGAAGCGTCTAGCAGAAGAAGCCTTCAAAATCACCATTAACTATCGGCATGCCTATCCAAGCAATTGGGTTTGCCATCCCACCAAGACTGCACAGAGTGGAGGAGAGAGTTCCTCATCCCCAGGAAACTAAGGCAGTCGGAAAAGGCAAATGAATGCTGCTTTGCGTAAAGGCTGACAACCCCTTACATTGGCAAGTGGTGTTAGAAGAGATGCATTTTATTCTTTTCAAGTGCAATCAGATCTTAAAACCCACTTTAGCTTCATATCTAAAGGTTATCAAGAAAAATGTGATTTTTTTCTGCTTGACCTTCACTTCTTCAAACAGAAAACAGAACCACAGTGTCTGAGGGAACTAAATAGAGCTCAGATACACCTGAGAAATCCTGGCTTATCATTTTTATGGAAGGCTGATACTGTGCAGGCCAGCATTGACAGTAGCACCAGACTAATGGCTGTTGTACAGGGTCCTGACTCAAGCACCAGGTCCATTATTTGCAGTTAAAAACCCTTGACTGAGAATGATAACCTTCAACTGTCAAGCAACAGGTATCTTCTATTCTGCAGCATGTGGGACTGCACTAAGACTTGTAAGAATTGTATAATGTTGCTGACATGTGGAATGACATAGGTTCTCATATGCTAGGAGAGAGTTTAGGTTTGAGACCACTGAGAACTGGGAATGAATGAGATAACTTTTAAATATATAAATCCTATGATGTTTAAAGACAAAAAGATAAGGTAAGAGCATGTTTCTGTCCTACAAGATAACTTTGTTGCTCCTAGTTACAGAAACTCTTAACTGTACTTTGTTCAGTCTGAGGAAAGAAATAAGTAAAAATAGCTAGCAGTAGAAGGAATGTCCTTGTGCACAGGTGTATAAAGTTCTAACATTAGCTTGTACCTTTTCAGACAACATTTTCTAAGTATTTGAAAAACTAAGTTTAGACTTACAGAAAAGTTGCAAATATACTACAGAGAGCTCCTGAATATCCTTCACCCAGATTTCCTTAAGGTTAACATCTTACACAATTTGGTACGGTGTCAAGAAATTAACATCAATGCAATACTGTTAACTAATCTACAGATGTTATTTGAATTCTGCCCATTTTCCCATTAATGTCCTTATTGTGGTTCAGGATCTAATCCAGGATCCCACATTGCAATTAGTTACTGTGTCTCCTTGGTCTTTTCTATTCTATGACAGTTTTTCTTTTTCTTTCGTAGTCTGGGAACTTTTGAAGTATAAAATTCAGTTGTTTGTGGAACACCCTTTAATTTGGGTTTGTCTGGTGTTTCTCTCAGAATCAGAGTGAGGTTATGCATTTGTTATGGACTGAATATTTGTGTCTCCCCTAAATTCATATGTTGAAATCTTGACTTCCAATATGATGATGTTAGGAGGCTGGGCCTTTGGGAAGTAATTAAGTGATGAGGGTAGAGCCTCAAGAATGGAACCAGTGCCCTAATAAGAAGAGACAGGCCGGATGCAGTGGTTCATGCCTGTAATCCCAGCACTTTCGGAAGCTGAGGCAGGTGGATCATGAGGTCAGGAGTTCGAGACCAGCCTGGCCAATATGGTGGAAGGCCGTCTCTACTAAAAATACAAAAATTAGCCAGAGATGGCAGTCATGCTTGTAATCCCAGCTACTCAGGAAGCTGAGGCAGGAGAATCACGTGAACCTGGGAGGTGGAGGTTGTGGTCTGCAGTGAGCTGAGATCAACCTACTGCACTCCAGCCTGGGCAACAAAGTGAGACCCTGTCTCAAAAAAAAAAAAAAAAAAAAGAGAGAGCGACGTGGAAAGTTGCTTCCTCCATCTGTCTTCTCTCTGCCATGAAGGGGCACAACAGGAAAACAGCCATGTACAAACCAGGGAGTAGGTCCTCACCAGACACCAGATCTGCTGGCACCTTGGTCTTGGACTTCGCAGCCTCCAAAACTGTGAGAAATCAATATTTGTTGTTTACACCACTTCATCTATGGCAATTTGTTACAGCAGCCTGATTTAAGCTAGCATTTGTGGCAGGGATACCATGGAAGGGGCGCTGTGTCCTTTCAGTGCATCATGTTAAGGGCACCTGGTAACAACCTGTCTAACTTCTGTTACGACTCACTTTGATCTCTTGATTAACATGGTGTTTGTGAGGTTCCTGTGCTGTCGTTCCTGTTGCCCTGTGCTAAAATGTTTTAAAAAGATATTTTTTGACTATGCAAATATCCTACTCCATCGTACTTTTACCCATTAATTTTATCACCCATCAAAGATTCTTGCTTCTCAATAATTGTCACTGTGGCGTTTACTTAAAAGTAGTTTTCTATTTTTATCACTTCTACGTTTTCTATGTTCATCACTGGAATTCAACTGTGAGGCAGAATTTAGCAAGAATTTTCTAAATGTCTATGCTGTGAGGGCACCAGGTCAGGGGACCAGCCTTCCTTCTGTTCTTCTAGGGGGTCAGTGCTGGTCAGACAAGCTCTGTCTGGCTGTTTGATCGCCCCATAGCAGCTGCTGAGGGAGGAGGAGAGGATCCACTCCCCTTGGCTCTTTGCTGCCCCTGTGTTTTTTCTCCTGCTGTTCCTTACACCAGAATGCCTTCCCCCTCACTGTCTAATTGTTCTTCAGGCCTCAGCTCCTGTAAATCCTTAGCAGGGAGCTTTCCTATGCTTCTTCCTCCACAACCTTAGCACTTCTGTGTGCTATCTCTGTCACAGCAAAGGATATGCTATCACAAAACAGCCACGTTTTCTTTCACGAGTCCCACCACACTGCGAGTAAAGATCACATTATCTCTAGATCCCCCAGCTATCTGGCAATGTCTGACTTACAGGACCTCCCTGGGAAGGGTGATATGAAGAATGAATGAATATAAAATAGAGTATTTGTCACAACCCCCTTTTTTACATTGAATATTGCAATATTTATTGCAAGTTATAATTTATACAGAGAAAAGTTCACTTTTGTGGTGTGCAGTTCTATGAATTTTGATGAATGTATACTGTCAGGTAATCACTACCACATCAAGATATAGAAATTCTGCATCATCCTGAAAGAGTTTATGGTCATTCCCCCTTACCTCTACCTTCACCCTTTACCTCTACCTTCACCCCGGCAACCCCTGATCTAGTCTCTATTAATTTAGTTTTGCCTTTTTCTGAATGTCGTATAACTGGAATTGTAAAATTGTAAAACTGGAGCCTTTAGAATTTGACTTTTTTTTAACACCATAATTCTTGTGAAATCCATCCATATTGCTGTTTCTATCAGTACGTTTGTTCTTTTTTATTGTTCAGTAATATTCTATTTCATGGATTTACTATGGTTTCTCCATTCACCAGACACTAGACGTTAGGTTGCTTCCAGTTTTGAGGATGAGAACCAAAGCTGCCACACGCATTCATGAACGCTTTTTTTTCCTTCATGTAGACATGTCTTCTTTTCTCATGAGTAACATACCTAGGAATAGAAAGGCTGGGTCATATGGTAAATATATGGTAGACATTATAAGATGCTGTCAAACCTCTTTCCCAAGTGGCGGCAGCTTTTTGCATTCTGACCAGCGCTATAGGGGAGTGGAGTTACTCCTCACTCTTACCAGAATGCTGAAAACTGGGGTTCAGTAGTCCCTCCTGTTATTTTAGACTAATGTTGTTAGCTCTCTTTTCATGGGCTTATTTGCCTTTTTATTTTTTCATTCCTGAGATCACCAAAAAAGTATAATTTCTCTGCTGAAGTATCTATTCAAATATTTTGCCCATTTCTTATTCTTTCATTTTTTATTGTTGAATTTTGAGGCCTCTTTATATATTCTAGATAGGGCAGAACTTTTAAATTTGGATGAAGTCCAATTTATTATTTTTTCTTTTTGTGGTTTATGCTAACATTTATTTGTTTTGGTCGATTAGTTGTTGGTTAAACCTCCTCGTCTGAATTCTTTTCTTCACCTTGGTAAGTTTTTTTGGAAAAAACATACAAGTCTTGGTTTCTAGGACCATATTTAAGACAAGTCACTTAGTCATCAAGGGCTGTCATTTTCTTATATGTTAAATGGGAAGGAAAGTTTCTTCCTTTTTGGGAAACTTTTATTGTCTCTGGTAAAAGTCAGTATATTTGCCTGCAGTGAGAATGAGGAAATGATTGGGCTTTGAGAGTTTTACGTTAGTAGCAGCAGTAGGTGGAAGAGGCAAGAGGGAGTGAGGATGTCCAGCAAAAGACCTGACAGAATAGTGATGTCAGGGGCTTCTTGCCAGGAGGGAGAGAAAGAGAAGCAGCAGGAGAGGGAATTCAGAGAGGGACCACTTTCCCATTGACACAGACATGCCCTCAAGCAGGAAGTGAAAGTTCCAGCAGCAGATATAAAAAAATTATTATTCAAATTTGTATTATTCAATATAAAACTATTATTCATTTTTTGTCTAAAACCTAAAAAGAAATTTTAAAAACAGCTGTTTCTATGTATTGATGGTATCATTACCACTGCCTGAGGAAAACTACTTTTTCTAGAAGTATTTTCTGGCCTTGATTCCCTTTACAGGATTAGTTAAAAGAAAAAGAAAGAAAGAAAAGGGATCCCATATAACAGAGTCAAGGTGTCTCACACAAGGAGTGCCTGTCATGTGCCAGTCCTTTGCCAGGAACTGTACATGCTGCCCTTCAACTCACCTTATTTGGTGTTTACACCACCTTGCTGAGGACTCTGCATGCAAGGAGGCTCTGGTCCAATAAATGCAGAATATAATAGATTATAAGTGACCCAACGATACAGTATAGCTGAATCTATGTGACTCTCTTGAGAAAGTCAAAGTGTATTCTTCTTTATCATACTTCGTTGCATCAGGCTTTTCTTTCTAAAGACAATGAATTCAGAGAGAAACACTGGGCTTTCAGTGTAGTAATTGAATAATGCTCTGCTCAGATAGAGTGACTTCAAAACATCCTGTCCCATCACATTTTATGTTAAAATATAGGTACATCTTAGGACAAGAATGTCCTTCTTTGGCATTGTATGCATGTGTCATTGCAGAGTCCCTTGACTCTAGTTCCCTTCCAGACCCAGGGAGGTTTTAGGTACACAAGGATAGCCCTCCCCAGCGCAGCCCGTCATAAGAAGCTTCTGTTAGTCATTTTTCACCACCCACCTTGCAAGCAAATTGTGCATCACCTTTCAAGTAGGATGAGATAGGATCTTATCAGACAGGCCTTCACCAACTGGAACCAGAAAAAAAAAAAATCTGTCCATCTGGCCTGGGCAATGTGCCCTCCTGGAAAATTACTGAATAGTTCCAAATTCCATAAAAATATATTCTTTAAAATGCCAGCAGAAGGCACAGACTTATGGAGAAATGAAGAAATTATGCAGCCTGCGCAAAGCTCCATTCATCACAGGCTCTGGGAACAGGAATAAATGCCCACCCAGACTTTGTGCCAGGAACATTAATAATTAGTTCATGTGAGCTGTCACTCAGGAATGCCCTAGCCCTGATTCAGATTCTAGGCCTGGGAGAATGTAATATAAACACTCTGATACTAGAGTAATGAGACATTTTGTCCTGTGTGGGTTGAGAATCAGAAGCAACCCTCCTGCTACAGGGAGGCAATGAGAAGTGATGGCTTTGGGGATGTCTCTATGGGTTGACGAAGGCTTGCCAAGTTCCTTCCAGCTGCCTTTCCTCTTCTCTTCCTGAACCCTTTAGAGAACTGTGTTGTTGTTGCTGTTGTTGTTGTCTTCTTTGCAGAGGGGAAAGCTATTAGACTAAGGTCCACTGTGTGCCTCTTTGTCCCTTCCACTGCCACTGTCTGCTCACAATTGCTGTGACGCCTCCTAACCGGCCTCCCCACTTTCTCCTCATGATCCTTTGTACCGATATTATGGGCTTAATTTCATACACTGAAGTCCTAACTTCCAGTACATCAGAATGTGACTGTTCTTGGAGATGGGGTCTTTAAAGAGGGAGCTGAGTTAACATGAAGTCATTACAGTGGGCTTTAATCCAATATGACGGGTGTCCTTATAATGAGAGGAGATTAGGACACAGATGCACAGAGAGACCATGTAAAGATGCAGGGAGAAGGCAGCTGACTACAAGCCAAGGAGACAGGCCTGAAAGAAACCAGCTCTCCTGCCACCTTGATCTCAGACTTCCAGCCTCCAGAACTGTGAGAAATAAAATTCTGTTGTTTAAGCTCTCCAGTCTGTGATAGTTTGTTATAGAGCCCTGGCAAACTAGTACACACTGTCACCGCACGAACCACTCCATGCCCTTCCTCGGGCACTGAGAGTGCCCTTCTGCTGCCTAATGATTAAAGTGCAAAGGTCTGGCCCTGGCAGTGAAGTCATTTTTATAACGTTCCTCCCCCATTTTGCCCTACTCTGCCCTACTTACTTTTGCATTCAGCTCCCTTGAGCTTCAGTTTTAAACCTGCACTTTCTCATTTCTTGGCCTGTGCTGTTCTCGTGCTGACATCATTCTTCCCTCAATCTCAAACACGGGCCCCCTTCTCCACGGAGTCTTTCTTACTCTCCTGGCTGAAACAGCCCTCTTTGATATTTCTTCTATGACACGTATTATTTCCACTCACATTCTAAATATTTATGCACATGTTCTGTGTATCTAGGATCCATGCCAGATTCAACTTTGCATTTCTTCTAGTCCTAGCATATTTCTGTGCACACTAGAAGTTCTCTACTAGTATTTGTTGAATAGTAGAAATAACATGTGAGTGATAATGGCTGTATGATCCCTGCTGAGGAATATTTGAGGAACATATTTTTAAAAGTAGCATGGGGTAATGAAAATAACCAGCTAGTGATGAAACACATTTGGCTGCAAATATTGGCCAGACCACCACATACTATCTTTCTGCATGTTGCTTGACTTTACTGCCTCTTTGCTATCTCTAAAGGGAATATTTCTATCTATCTCCTCTATAGGATTGTTATATAGATTAGAGACAGTAAATATGCAAAGTTGCTACATATACTAGACCCTCAGAAATGTTAGTTTCCCTCTTTTATATTTGTCTGAAAATGCTTAACCTAAAGAAATAAGGCTCTAACAAGAGAATTTTAAACATTAGAGGCAACTGGCTAAGCCAGCTATCTCTGTAGGAAGCTCTCACTGTCTGAGGAGCCCACATACCTACACAATGCTAGGTAAACAAGTCGTTTCACTACTCCCCCCTTAAGTCATGAGTACTGAGAAGAAGGTGGTCAGAAGAGATTCTCAGTGATTTTAGTCATCTGATCTGACATGAGAACTCCACATGCTGTTTTAAGGGCTTCATTGCATGTGTCCAAAGGGTGAGGGGCTGTTATACTTCAATCTGGTTTGACATGATCCTGGCTGGCATACTGTGAGAATACAACACGTGAAGTTTGGTTCATTTCAGCAGATATTTAACAAGTGCCTTCTACTTGTGGATCTGCAGAGTGCACTTCCTCAGCTTCGGGCATTTTCACTCCCATGAGGATGTAAACAGACACACAGACAGAGCACTGTGAACTAGAATATGTGATTACAGGTTCAGCGGGTCCTCATTATCAGTGTATTCTGTATTTGCAAATTCACCTATTTGTTAAAATTTGTTTGTAACCCCCAAATCAATACATACTGCACTTTCACTTTCAAATGGCAGGACTGGGCTTTGTCTTGCTCCTGGAGAGTCAGTGGCAGGGAAACAATTAAATTTTTATTTTTACATTCTGGTGCCCTGAAAGAGATGAGTTTGAAGGAGGGTTTTGACAAGGGTGTTGGTGGATAATACAACCATCCTTTAAAATCATGTACAGAGCAGAAAAAATTTTAGTCACTTGGCACTGCTGTTCCCAGCTGAGGTGGTGTTCTGTCTCCTCATTTTAGCTCTCAGACTATAAACAAGTGTCCATCTCATGGTTCATGTAGTGCCACATTTTCCATGTTTTTGTGCTTTTTGTTGGTGATTCTGCTGTTTAAAACAGATCCCAAGCATAGGCCATGCTCTCTAATATTCCCAAGTGCAAAAAGGCTGTGACATGACTTAAGGGAAATACATGTGTTAGATAAGCTTTGATTAGGTATGAGTTCTAGTGCTATTATCTGTGAGTTCAATGTTAATGAATCCACAATGTGCATTAAATAAGGAGTTTTTAAACAGAAACACAAATAAAACAAGGGTGTGTTAATCAGTTGATAAAGATGTGACCAAAAGCTCTTAGGAACCTAATCTTATATTTCCCCTTAGAAACAGTGGCTCAATATTTACTAATTCACTGTCCACAGTGACTTTATAGAACATAAATACAGCAAAGAATGAGAACTGACTGTATTTGGTATAAAACTCAGCTCAAAAGTTGGAGATGGTAGATGAGGTTGAAGAGACACAAGCAAGGAAGTTTCTTAAATCACAGGACTGGGCTTCATCTTGCTGCTGAAGAGTCAATGGCAGGGAAACATAATTAAAGTTTTTTTTTTTTTTTTTTTTTTTTTTTTTTACATTCTGGTGCCCATGAAAGGAATGAGTTTGAAGAAGGGTTTTGACAAGGGGGGGTGGTGGATAAAACAACTCTCCAGGATTCTTTTCTGTGCATCAGCCAGTGGCACAGGACTTCTAAGTGTAACTTCTACTTCTAAAAATATAACCCTATGCATGCAATGGACTGGAAAAAATGAGCAAGCTTGCGCCAAAGAGCCACATAAGCCATGCTTAGCAGTACTGAGTGTGTGGCTGAGCAACCACAGTAAAGGGCTTACTCTTTATTAAGTGTACATGTGGTACATGCAGAAACACTGCCAACATGTGAATGGAGACACAATGCAGGAAGGCTGCAGGACTTTTGGGCTTTGACAGGACAGAGTCACAGAGTATTTGCCTGTGAACATGCCCTACTCTTCAAGAGGAGTGGCAAAAACCCCAAAGGCAATTCAGAGCTAATCAGGGCTACCACCTCAGTTTCAATAGGCCAGAGGCCCTCCACCCGGAGTCTTGGGGATAGAGCTGAGGGGGCAGGACCCCTACCTAGAGCTGTAGGGTGACATTGATATGCCAGTGAGCCTGGAAGGTGAGACACAGAGCCAAAGAGAATTATTCTTGAGCCTTAAGATCTAATGGAATTTGATGTGCTAGGTTTTGAATTTGCTTGGGAACTTCTGCTACCTTCCTTTTTGAATATGAAAGTTTATCCTATGCTTTTCCCAAGATTATATTTCAAAAGCACGTAACTTGTCCTGTTTCACAGCTTCACGACTGGAGAGAAATTTGGACTCAGGATGAATGGTATCTTGAGTCTCACACTGTCTGATTTAGACGATACTTAGATAAGACTTTAAACTTTAGGTTTTAGAGTTAATGCTGGAATCGGGTTGTTAAAATAGAAGGAATTTATTTTACATGTAAGAAAGATATGAATTTGGGAGAGACAGGGCTAGAATGCTATGGGCTGACTTGTGTCCCCCCAAAACTTGTATGTTGAAACACTAATCCCAAATGTGATGGTATTTGGTGACAGGACCTTGGGGAGATAATTAAGTTTAGATGAGATTATGAGGGTGTGGATCATAATTCCTCTGTGACTGTGTTAGGATTACTGTCCTTATAAGAAAAGACACCAGAGAGCTGGCTCTCTCTTCCCTTACCTCCCGCCATGTGAGGACACAGAAAAAGGCAGCCATCTATAAGCTAGAAAGAGAGGCCTCACCAGAAACCAACTATGCTGTCACTTTGATCTTGTTCTTCTAGCATCTAGAACTGTGAAATAATACATTTCTATTATTTAACTCACTCTGTCTATGGTATTTTGTTATGGCAAATGAGTAGTCCAAGGCAGCCTGCAAGCTGCAAAATTTCTAGAGGTGATTTTGGGGACATAGTAGGAAGACTCCTTTATTTTATTATTTTTGTATGTGGGGATAAAAATCAATTTGGGAATTGCATGTATCTTTCTACTGGAAAACTTATTATGAGGAAAAAATTGGATATTTCATAATTTAAATTTTTTCCTTTATCTGATTAATAGAACAAGGCACACATGCATTTCATGCATATATAATATTCATATGTGCATACATACATTCCTACACTTTCTTTATTTTGGAACACATTAGAAGGAGCCATAAATTGGCAGGCAGAAGATTTTGTTTCAAGCCCCAATTTTGCCACCAACTAGATGAGATCTCTGCCCCTCAGTTTCTTCAATGGTTAAATAAGGACAAAATATTGTGTTAGCTCTACCCAGATCATAGAATTGTTGCTGGAAGATAAATAAACCATATACATTAAAAAAAAAAAGTTTAAAGGCTATAAAGACGCAAAGTATGAACATGGCAGAAATAGAAATTGCCTCTGAATTGCTGGGAATCCAAGCCTGAAATAATTCTTGGAAGGAAGAAAGTCACTTAGGACTTTATGAGTGTCACATTGCTCTTCATGGTTTAAGAACACCAAAATAGCTAAGAAATGTTACATAAGGAAAATCACTTCTACCACTTGATAATAGTAGTTTTTATGGAACTCTGCTTCTGCTCTCATCTGCATAAACAAATATACCCACATGCAAGCTCGGTCCTGCTTCAACTAAAATTCTAAAACAACACAAAACAACAACAGAAAATCCTTGTGTTAGAAACTGAAGTGGCCAACTAATTAATTTATCCTGCCCACAATTATCTGTGTGCCCATTATGTGCTTAGCATTGCTCTAAAGGTTTGAGGAGGTGCCCAGCAGCATCCAAGCTTCCTTTGAGAAGATTGCAATGCAGTTGGGGATAAGAGAATGACACAAAAGAGCTGTTAAATAGAGCAGGGAAGTAGTACACGGGATGTCACAGGCAGATTTGTGACAAGTGCTGACAGTGTGTCAAGATTTCAGGGAATGAAGAAATAAGAGAAAGCTGAGCTCATCATTGAATTTCCTGTTGAAAAGAAAGGACTTGAGTTGGATATTGATAATCAACTAGGATTTGGATAGGAAAGAAAGATGAGGATGGCGTTGATGGTAGAAATATGAGTTCAGGAAGTCATTACAAATCAACCAGCTGAGACTATCTAGGCAGAATAACAATCTTTGTGTAGAGTGTAATCCATAGTACAATGGCAAGTGTGCTATGGAATCACTATAATCAAATGAGGATCATGAATGCCCTGATAACATAGTGCAGGCCACTACATCACCAGTCCTACTTCCTTCTGGGTCACAGGGTCTTCAGAGAATATGAACCCTTGAAATTATAATTTAAAACAATAACGCCCAAAATGGATTTCATGAAACTTTGATGGCTTTTGACATATATCGGTAAGTGTTGCCCCTAAAAATAAAGACACGTGGTTAAAAAAGTTTAGGAAACACTAAATGCTGTACCTCCTTTGGAGAGCTTCAATGCAGATTATTAGACGCACTAGATTGATTTTTGTAACTCTGGTCCATTCCTGCCCCTTGATTTATAAAATTCAAAAAATGTTTAATGGTGGGCACAAAGCAAAGATACTCAACTAAATGACAGACAAAACTCTTAGTTACTTACAGCTCTGAAGGAGAGAAGGCTGCCATGGAAGGCCACACAGGGACTTGCACTGGAGATAGGTTAACAGTAAACTGGAGATGCAGGGAACAATTTATGTCTGGTATATGGCAAGTAGGGTTTCACAGGCTCCCTGTGAATTGGCCAATTTGAATACTCTTGTGGATGCCAGTACATAGAAGTGTCCCTAATTGTCTGAGGTTTAACCCCAGGATATTTGGGTGAGTGGATAGTGGCTTGCAGTGTGAGAGCCCAATAAGGAAAATGGTTTGAGTGTGGGCTTAATCAGTTGCTCCAGAAAAGGAACTGACAGGCCTCCAGCTGGGACCTCAAATTGGGTGAAGATAACATTTCCAAAAACAACAATAAACAAAATAGACCACTCTCTACTGTGATCTCTACTGCATTCTAGGGGATAGAAGCCTGATAACTATATTATTGAGATTCCTGAGGGAACAGAGACCTGACTAGATGCTGCAAATGGAGAAGCACTTCCATAAAAAATAACGGACAAAAGGGAGAGACCTACTGTTTTTTCTCCAGCAAGTGGCAGGAGCACATCTGACATTTGTTAGACGAAATGTTTTCTAGTTCTTTCCAGACACTTCCCTAAACATTAGTTACCTTGGGTCTGGAAACAGTAGTAATAGCCCCGGCAACTTCCTAACTGTGGTGCTTTTTGGATCTAATGGTGGCTTTACCTGATCTTTGCAACTTCAGGACTTCCAATAGAGTTGTAAGCTCCCAGTCTCCTGCATTAAATACTTTTCTGCTAGAAATATACAGTGGTTGCTGCTTTCCTGACTGTGTCCTAACAATATAACATAGTTAAATTTCTGAGAACCCATGCTATGAAACAAAACAAAATAACATAACTTAAACTAGCATTTCCCAAACATGTTTGACCACAGAACCTGACTCCTCATTTCCCCTTCTCCCCAAAACCACCTTCTAATATCTTGAAAATTCTGTTTCATGGTGTACCCTTTGGAAAACATCTATGAACTTACATGTTGAGAACTAGGAGTCCAGAAACGTGAGTTTAGTCTCAGCTGTGTGACCTTGGGTAGGTCACTTCACCCATGTTGTCTTTAGTTTCTCTGCCAGATCAAAAGAAGAGTTGGATGAAGGTAAACCAGCAATAGCTCTAATTTTTTTCCATTCTGTGAGAAGCATTGTCCTTATAAACTATCATTGTTCAGGTAGAAAGAGATAAAAAATTAAAAAAGAACTACTGTGTTTTCCTTTGCCTTCTCTTCTTTTTTGGCTTGGTTTGCATGAATATTTTGTCAAGCTAGGAAAATTCCGAGAAAACTGGCAGCAAGTAAATAAATGCTGGGTAGCTCTTACTAAAGTGATGTGGTGTTTTTAGAACTTTAATATGTTAGTGCTGATCCTAGAAATGGTCTCTTCAGGAATGGGTTCCCTTTTGTACTGACACAGCACAGAAAATAAAGATATAAAAGAAAGAAACCTCCAGCACTCAAACTGAGTCATTTTAAAATGTAGCAAGCCCCCTGTCACTGGGAACATACAAGTGGGAACTAGATGTCAGCATGGCAGGGATAACAGAATTAGTTTTGTCTTTATTTTGCTATTTTTCTGAAAGGGATGGTACAGATCATTTATACAGATCTCCACATTTTATAGACGAGGAAACAAAAAATCAGAGAGGTCATATGGATTTCCCCAGGTCACATAGCAAATCCATGGCAGAACTGAAAGACACTAGACATCTCCTCCCTGTTCCCCACTGCACTCTTCTGTACATCTGGAATTCATCTGAGCCTCTTTGAGGAGTAGTGTTCCATCACTCAACCTTCATTTTTACATCTCTTTAAAGAAGTGGAGTCATTTTAATGTGAGCTGAAAAGAACTCGAGGTTGCCAGGTACTGTAGGAAGCTGACGAAGTTGGAAAGTTTGAAGGCAACTTTTTGCCCTCAGAATCGTTTTATTTGGGTGTCCATGGCAGGGAGAGCCCATGCTCTAGCCTTGCTGTGCCCACTGGTAACAGACCAGGCACCAAAATTCTAAATACCCCACATGGCCCCCCTACCTTCAGACAGTCTTTCTTGCCTCATTTTTGAAACTTCAGTCCCTGAAGGCAGCACTGAAAAACCAACCTGAATACTAGCATCCTCTACATGGCTTGAAAGCAAACCACTCCCCTCAGAGAGGCCACAAAATACAGCCTAAAGGTGACGCCATTTGTGCTGCTTGGAGCTAGGAGCTAAAAGCTGGGCTTCCTCTGCCAACTACTTGACAGAATCTGCGTTCCTGTTCTCAATGCAGCTGGTAGTGGGTGTGTGTGTAGGGTAATGGCCTTTTCTTTTATTATCCAAATGCTCTTGAAGAGGGAACCAAAAAAGAAAAAAAAGTGCTGCTAAAGCAGAGAGCTATGTCTGTGACTTTGCAGATAAACAGGTGCTTAATGCAGATCTGATTTTATCCTGAGCATTTTCCCCAAAGAAAACCCAACTGTGGTGAAGAAGAAAGAAAGCCACTGAGGTTTTCTCTTTTCCTAAGGATGATAGAAAGAAAGACAAAGTAACATCTTATTTAAAAAATCTGAATTTTTACCTATTGAGTTCCATGCTTGCTACTTGGGTGATGGAATCATTAGAAGCTCAAACCTCAGCATCATGCAATTTACTCGTGGCAAACCTGAAGATGTACTCTTTGAATCTTAAAAACAAAAAATGTCTGAGTTTTAAGTAAGCTATTTGTTCCTTTTGCTTTACATTATGTGGGATTCATTTAGACTTCCATGAGAACTTCCAACAGTGAGGAAGCAAGGGACAGTCGCAAAAAGGCAGCCCTGATTTTTCAACAGGTTGTGCTTAATATGTGGAATCTAGGCAGAGATATTGTGCTGGAAATCAAGAAGGCAGACTAGACTAGGATGATTTGTGCCTTGCACATTTTTTTTTTGAGTTAACACTAAGCAACACCTTTGACTCTGCACTCTTGGCCCCCATGCTGAATTGATCGCAGATTCTGTTGATGATTTCCCTTTGATTCCACATCCACTGTCACTCCACCACTCTTCCTTGCCTTTTACTCTTCTTGTTGGCTGCTATAGTCTGAATGTTTGTGTGCCCTCAGATTTGTATGTTAAATCCTAATCACCAATGTGATGATGTTAGGAGATGGGGCCTTTGAGAGGTGACTAGGTAATCATTAGTGCCCTTATAGACGAGGCCACAGAGAGCTGCCTTGCCCCTTTCACCATGGGATGAGAGTGAGAAGTCACTATCTATGAAACAGAAAGCAGGCCCTGCCTAGATTCCACATATTCCAGCACCTTGATCTTAGACTTCCTAGCCCCCAGAACTGTGAGAAATAAATTCCTGTCATTGATAAACTCTCCAAACTATGGTATTTTATTATAGCCTGGACCAACAGACTGAGTGGACCAAGACAATTGACTTCTTGCTGGCATGCTTCTTCCACTCTCAGCTCTCTACCAGTGGCCCATGTGGTCCCTGGACACAACCTTGTCAAGCCCAGATGTAATCCTATGAGTCCCTCATTCAAAATCCTATGACATCTTGACCCTCAAGTCCCTTCATGACTGTGAGGGTTAATACTGAGTGCCAACTTGATTGCATTGAAGGATGCAAAGTATTATTCCTGGGTGTGTCTGTGAAGGTGTTGCTGAAGGAGATTAACATTTCAGTCAGTGGACTGGGAAGGCAGACCCACCCTCATTCTGGGTGGGCACCATCTAATCAGCTGCCAGTGTGACAAGAATAAAAGCAGGCAGAAGAACGTGAAGACACTAGACTGGCTTAGCATCTGAACCTACACCTTTTCCCCACGTTGGATGTTTTCCTCAAACATCCAACTCCAAGTTCTTCAACTTTGGGACTTGGACTGGCTTCCTTGCTCCTCAACTTGCAGACAACCTCACCTTGCGATCATGTGAGTTAATACTCCTTAGCAAACTTATTTTTATATATACATTTATCCTATTAATTCTGTCCCTCTAGAGAACCCTGACTAATAATGACCTAGCCATTTCTCTTCCTTCCTGCTCTAATCTTGAAGCAGACCACATATTCTTGTTCCTGTTCTTCATGTAAGACCTGCCACACTTCAGGGGAAAGGTGTGGCATAAATCTACCCTTTTCATACCTGAGGATTGTCAGTGATGTGCTCAAGGCTTATGCAGTGTGTCCCTTTGCTCATAGACCTCATAGACACTCCCTTTCCTCGTTGCTTTCCTCTTTATGGAGCAAAGGGAGTGTCTATGATTTCTCCTCTGAGCAGGACAAATATTTTGTAAATGGCTTATTTATTCATTTGCTAGACACTTGTTTAAATATCAGATTGTCTTCTAGGCTCCCCAGATACATTAGTAAAGAAGACAAGCGAAGTTCTTACTTGTAGGGAGCTTAAATTTTGTGTGAGATGTAGATAATAACTAAATAAAAATTATTATGGTTAGAAATTTATCAGGTGGTATGGTGTATTATACCAGGATAGGGAAGGATGCTACTTAGTTAGGGTAGTCTAGTAAGAAATCTATGGCAAGATGTTATTTAAGTTGAAGTATCAAGGATGATAGGGAGGTTCTTACAGGGGATGGTGTTTTAAGAGCGAATAGGCCTGGAGGTGCGGAAACAGGCCATACACAGTAAGAAAGAGTATGTTCCAGGTGACCACCTCCCTCCTTCCTGGGGGGAAAGCAAAGAAACATCCAGGGGACTCTTTGTCATCCCTTCTTTTTCTTCTATTCAACATTGTATTGGAAGTCCTAGTCAATACATTAAGGCAAATAAATAAATAAATAAATAAAAGTTAAAGATACTGGAAAATAAGAAGTAAAACTATTCTTTATTTGCAGACAGCATATTGTATGTATAGAAAATCTAAAAGAACTGATGAACCCCCAAAACAAATATGTTATCAAGATCACATAATATAAGTTTAATGTAAAAATATCAAATGTATTTCTAGGGAAGAAATGTCAATTTAGAAAATGACAGTAAGAATAACTATATTATTTACATTACCATCAAAAAACATTACATTGGAATAAACCTAATGAAAGATTTGTTAAACATCAAAAACTTATTCACCATGATCAAGTAGGCTTTATTCCTGAGATGCAAGGTTGGTTCAACAAACAGAAATCAATTAATGTGATCATCACTTAAACAGAACTGAAAACAAAAACCACATGATTATCTCAGTAAGTACAGAAAAGGCTTTTGATAATATTAAACATTCCTTCATGTTAAAAACTCTCAATAAACTAGGCATTGAAGGAACATAACTGAAAATAATAAGATCCATCTATGACAAACCCACAGCCAACATCATACCGAATGGGCAAAAGCTGGAAGCATTTCCCTTGAAAACCAGCACAAGGTAAGGGTATCCTTTCTTACCACACCCGTTCTACATAATATTGCTTGTCCTGGTCAGACCAATCAGACAAGAGAAAGAAATGAAGGGCATCCAAATAAGAAGAGAGGAAGTCAAACTATTCCTGTTTGCAGATGACATAATTCTATACCTAGAAGACTAGTCTCTGCTTAAAAGCTCTTCAAGCTGATAAACAACTTCCCCAAAGTCTCAGGATACAAAATGAATGTGAAAAAATTGCTCACCCTCCTATACACCAACAACACTCAAGCTGAGAGGCAAATCAGGCATGCAATCTCATTCCCACATGCCACAAAAAGAATAAAATCCCTAAGAATACAGCTTACTAGGAAGGGAAAGATCTCTACAAGGAGAACTACAAACCACTGCTCAAAGAAATCAGAGATGACACAAACAAATGGATAAACATTCCATGCTCACAGATAGAAAGAATCAATATTGCTAAAATGGCCATTCTCTACAAAGCAATTTATAGATTCAATGCTATTTCTATGAAACGACCAATGACATTCTCCAGAGAAATAGAAAATGCTATTTTAAAATTCATATGGAACTAAAACAGAGCCCAAAATGGCCAAGGCCATCCTAAACAGAAAGAACAAAGCTGGAGGTATCACCTTACTTGACTTCAAACTATACTGTGGGGCTACAGTAAGCAAAACAGCCTGGTACTGGTACAAAAAAATGGACACATAGGCCAATGGAGCAGAGTAGAACCCAGAAATAAGACCACAAACCTACAACTATCTGATCTTCAACAAAGCTGACAAAAACAAGCAATGGGTAAAGTATTTCCTATTCAGTAAATGGTGCTGAGATAACTAACAAACCATATGTAGAAGATTAAAACTGGACCCCTTCCTTACATCATATACAAAAATCAACTTAAGATGGATTAAAGACTTAAATGTAAAGCCCAAAACTATAAACACCCTGAAAGACAACCTAGGCAATACCATTCTGGACATTACATTAGTCCATTTCATGCTGCTGATAAAGACATACCCAAGACTGGGCAATTTACAAAAGAAAGAAGTTTGTTAAACTTATGATTCCAGGTGGCTGAGGAGGCTTCACAATCATGACAGAAGGTGAAAGGCATGTCTCACATGGCGGTAGACAAGAGAAGAAATCTTATGCAAAGAAACTCCCCTTTTTAAAACCATCAGGTCTTGTAAGACTTATTCACTATCATGAGAACTGCATGGGAAAGACCTGACCCAATGATTCAATTACCTCCCACCAGGTCCCTCCCACAATACTTGAAAATTCAGCATGAGATTTGAGTGGGGACACAGCAACTATATCATTCCACCTGTCACCTCCCAAATCTCATGTCCTCACATTTCAAAATTAATCATGCCTTACTAACAGTCCCCTGAAGTCTCAACTCATTTCAGCATTAACTCAAAAGTCCATAGTCCAGTATCTTACCTGAGACAAGGGAAGTCCCTTTGCCTATGAGCCTGTGAAATCAAAAGCAAGTTAGTTACTTCCTAGACACAATGGGGGTACAGGCACTGGGGGAATACTGCTGTTCCAAATGAGAGAAATTTGCCAAAAAAGGGGCTACAGGCCCCATGCAAGTCTGAAATCTGGTGGGGTAGTCAAATCTTAAAGCTCCAAAGTGATCTCCTTTGACTCCATGTCTCACATCTGGGTTACGCTGATGCAAGAGGTGGGTTTCCAGGTTTCCATGGTCTTGGGCAGCTCCACTCCTGTGGCTTTGCAGTGTACAGCCTCTCTTGGCTGCTTTCAAGGGCTGGTGTTGAGTGTTTGTGGCTTTTCCAAGCACACAGTGCAACTGCTCAGTGGATCTACCATTCTGGGGTCTGGTGGATGACAGCCCTCTTTTCACAGCTCCACAAGACAGTGCCCTAGTAGGGACCCTGTGTGGGGGCTCTGACCCCACATTTCTCCTCCACACTGCCCTAACAGAGGTTCTCCATGAGGACCCCACCCCTGCAGCAAACTTCTCCCTGGATATCCAGGAGTTTTCATACATCCTCTGAAATATAGGCAGACATTCCCAAACCCCAAATTTTCACTTCTATGCACTGGCAGGCTCAACACCATGTGGAAGCTGTCAAGGCGTGAGGTTTGAACCCTTTGAATCCACTATCCAAGCTCTATATTATTCCCTTTCGGCCATGGCTGGAGTGGCTGGGATGCAGGGCACCAAACCTTTAGGCTGCACTCAGCACATGGACTCTAGGCCCAGCCCACAAAATCACTTTTTCCTCCTAAGCCTCTGGAGCTGTGATGGAAGAGGCTGCAATAAAGACCTCTGATATATCTTCCCCATTCTCTTGGGGATTAACATTCAGTTCCTTGTTACTTATGCAGATTTCTGTAGCCAGTTCGAATTCTCTTTAGAAAATGTGATTTTATTTTCTGTTGCATTGTCAGACTGCAAATTTTCTGAATTTTTACGTTCTGCTTCCCTTATAAAACTGAATGCCTTTAACAGCACCCAAGTCACCTCTTGAATGCTTTGCTGCTTAGAAATTTCTTCTACCACGTACCCTAAATCATCTCTCAAGTTCAAAGTTTCACAAATCTCTAAAGCAGAGGCAAAATTTTGCCAGTGTCTTTGCTAAAACATAAAAAGAGTCGCCTTTGCTCCAATTCCCAACAAGTTCCTCATCTCCATCTGAGACCACATCAACCTGGATTTCATTGCCCATATTATTATCAGCATTTTGGTCAAAGCCATTCAACGAGTCTTTAGGGAGTTCCAAATGTTCCCACATTTTCCTGTGTTCTTCTGAGCCCTCCAAACTGTTCCAACCTCTGCTTGTTACCCAGTTTCAAAGTCACTTCCACATTTTTGGATATCTTTTTAGTAACATCCCACCCTATTGGTGCCAGTTTACTGTTTTAGTCTGTTTTCACACTGCTGATAAAGACATATCCAAGACTGGGCAATTTACAAAAGAAAAGTGTTTAATGGACTTACAGTTCCACGTGGCTGGGAGGCCTCAAAATCATGGTGGAAGGTAAAAGGCACATCTCACATACCGGCAGACAAGAAAAGAGAGCTTGTACAGGGAAACTTTTTTAAACCATTAGATCTAGTGAGACTTACTCACTATCACGAGAATAACATGGGAAAGACCTGCCCCCCAGATTCAATTATTTCCCACTGGGTCCCTCCCACAACACGTGGGACTTTAACATGGGATTTGGGTTGGGAAACAGCCAAACCATATCAACATAGGAATGGGCAAAGATTTTCTAATGAATATACCAATAGCAATTGCAACAAAGGCAAAAAAATGACAAATAAGATCTAACGAAAATACTAAAGAGCTTCTGCACAATGAAAGAAACTATCAACAGAGTAAACAGACAACCTACAGAATAGGAGAAAATTTTTGCACACTATGCATCTGACAAAAGTCTATATATTCAGCATCTATAAGGAACTTAAACATGCTGGAACATGAATGTAGCTGGAGGTCATTATCCTTAGCAAACAAACGCGGGATCAGAAAACTAAATACTTCATGCTCTCACTTGTAAGTGTGAAATAAATGATGAGAACACATGGACACATAGAGGGAAACAACACACACTGGGGCCTATCTGAGGGTGGAGGGTGGGAGGAGGGAGAGGATCAGGAAACATAACTAATGGGTACTAGGCTTAATACCTGGTTGATGAAATATTCTGCATAACAAACCCCCACGACACAAGTATGCTTATATAACAAACCTTCACATGTACTCCTGAACTTAAAATAAAGCTAAAAAATCAATGTGCAAAACCATACTATGCTGAAAACTACAAATATTGCTGTGAGAAATTAAAGAAGTCCTAAATAAATGAAGTGATATGTGTAGTTTATGAATTGGAATACTCAATGTTGCTGAAAATGGCCATTATTTCTAAATTGATCTATAGCTTTGATGTAATACTAATACAAATCCAAGTAGAATTTTTACAGCAATTGAAAAACTAATTCAAAACTTATAAAAATGAAAAACCTACAATTCTGGAAAAGAACAAAATTAGAGAACTCACACTCCTTGATTTCAAGACTTATTATAAATCTACAATAATTATTGACATGTAAATAAATGAAACACAATAGAGAGCCCAGAAATAGGAATGCACGTATATGGCAAAATGATTCCAAACAAAAGATCCAGTGAGATTTAAAAACAAAGGAAACTCGTTTCAACAAATGGTGATGTAACAACTGGATATCTGTCTGGAAAATACTTTGATCTCTACCTCATACATACCTCCAAATTAGAGATTGTTTATGGAAATAAATGTAAAACCTAAAACTAAAAAGCTTCCAGAAGAAAAAATAGGAGAATATTTTCCTGTTTTGGAGTAACCCAAATTTCTTTTTGTAAAAGGTACTAAGTACAAAAGTTTTTTAAAAAGGTAAAATTTAATGTCAGCAGAATTGCAAACTTCTCAACAAAGAGGTCACTAAGAAAGTGAATAGGCAACCCATAAACTGTGGGAAAGGAGAAAGGACTTGCTATAGAACACTTGCTATTATTAATCTGTAGGATTAATAACAAAAAGACAACAATCCCGTAAAAGTGGTCAAAGACTTAAACAGCCACTTGACAAAAGAAGATGTAAGAATGGTCAATAAGCATATGGAAAAAGGGTTAAATATAATTAGTCACTACAGAAATAAAAATTTAAACCTCACTGAAATACCATTATACCCATTGTAATGGCTAAAATTTTTAAGAGACCATTCACACCAAGTCTTGCCAAGGTTGTAAAACAACCGGAGCTCTCATATAATTTGGTAAAGGAGGTTGTAAAATGCTACAGTTATCTTGAAAAATTATTTGGCAATTTGCATATAGTAATCATGTGAACCAACCAGAAATCCCATTTCTAAGCATTTAGACAAGATAAATTAAAACACATTTACACTCATATGCACTAACTGCAAGAATATTCATGGCAGCTTTGTTTGTAATAGCTGCAAACTAAAACCAACTCAAACGTCCATCAACAGGTAAATGTATAGACAAATTGTGCCATATTCAGAAATGGAAATCTACTCAGCAACAAAAACTAGTGAATTACTGATATGAACAACAACATAGATGACTCTTCAAAAGGCTGAATGAAAGCAGTCAGATCTAAGCGGTATACAGAATGTGAATCTGATTATGTGATGGTCAAGAACAGACAAAACCAATTCATAATGAGACAGATCAGAACAATAGTTGACTCTGTGGACCACTGACTAGAAATGGTCAGGAGAAAATTTCCAGAGGTGACAGAAGTGTTTTATGTTTTGATTGGGTAATAGTTCCAGAAGTGTTTATATTTTGCAAACTTAAACTGTACACTTAAAGTCTGGACATTTCAATAATCATAGAAAATAGTTCAATTAAATAAAGACTTTACTTTTCCTTCCTAACTGCCCAAAAAGTAGTGAAAACATCCTTTTAAAGATTCAGAAAGTCAGAGTGGGAAAAATACTGGATTTGGAAGCTCATGCTTTTGTGTTGTTTTTATCATACCTTCATTTCTGCAAATTGTCTTAAGAACTGAACTTTGATGTTTTTTTACTTTTCCAAATTTCTGTCAAAGGGACCTGGGGAGTCACGCCCAAAATCATGAAATCTCATCAGATGGGTTTTATTAACACTATATAATGTGGCTTACTTTCTAACCTGACTCTGGTATAGCATCACATGGCAGATAGCAGCACTTAAAGTCTGGAAATTTCAATAAACATAAAAATGTTTATTGATGTTGAAACAAATAAAAAGATTTTACTCCAAAATATATTTCCTTGACATATTTTGAAATGGCTGCCAGAGAGTTAACAGATTGAAATGTCCTTGCAAAGCTCTTTTGTGGGGAAAATTTGCATCTGTAGAAAAATCCCCATTAATGTAGCCAGACCTTTTCCATTCTAGGCCTTTCTTGGATCTGGGAGAGAATAACTGAGAGTCTGACACCTTCAAAGTCTTAACACAGGTATTCCTTTCTCTGATTTCAAGTCTTTAGACAACAGCTTAACTCTTCCAACCAATTATCAACTTAAGAATCCCTACACCTCACCTATGACTTGTAAGCTCTCGCTTTGAGATGTCCTACCTTTTTGGGCGGAACCAATGTATATCTTCCTTGTGTTGATTTATGATTTACCCAAAATGTATAAAACCAAACTTTAACTAAAAATCTGTAACCAAAACCAAACAGCACACTTTCTCAGGATTTCTTGAGATTGTGTAATCCAGCCTGCAGTCACTCATATTGGCTCAGAATAAGCCCTTTAATGTATATTTTGGTAGAATGTTTCTTCCATCATCAGTCTGGATTGCTTAAAGTGACAACATCAAAAAAAAATCACAATAATAATAACACCATGTATGTGGAAGGTGCACTTCTCTACAGATATTTTTTAAAGTGTTTTTCAAATTATTTTCTTTCTGAGTAGCACAATATCTGACATAAGGCCCACAGACAGGAGCTGGTTGCTTTTGTAAAGGCAGAGGCAGGAGAAAGAGGTAGGAGCTTCACTCTTTCCTTCTCTCCCTCTCTTTCCCAGCTAGTGTACCCTGAGGCATCTCTGCTCAGCAGGAAATAGTTTGCAAACCAGAGATGCAAGGGATTCTTCTGTGTTATACTTGCCATGTTGGTTTCCACTAGAGTATCTTAGTAAATGCTGTTATAGAGTCTCTTTGCCTCACTGGAAACGCATCATTTCTCAGCTTGTGACTAGTTTAAGAATAACAGAGGCAGAATTCCTTAACTGGTACGGTACCTGTCCTTATCTACTCATGCATACCACAGCCTCTGTTTACAGAGGATTCAAAACCCGGTGTTTGTATTTGTACTTCCACCACCTCCCAGGACCATTGGGATCTGCTCCTGGCCCTTACATACCAAGGTCCAGGGCTGGTAGAGCTAAATAAACATTACTGATTCTTGTCACATTTTTTTTTCATCCTTAGCTTTGTTTTTTGCCTTTGTTTTTAAATTTTCTAAGTCTTTTCCTGTCTGTATTTAATGTTTTTTGTTTGTTTGTTTTTCCATGCTCTCCACTTGGTTCCCTGATGTTTTTTCCCTTACTCTTTCTGGGCCTCAGGAAAGGAAGGAATATATTTATGACCACAAATCTCTTTTCTAGGAATTCATTGATCTGCAATTCTTTACTATATCTCTGGTAATGGACAAGCAGTCAAGGGGGAAAGGTCACAGTAAGGAAACACACAATTGAATAAATACACGTCAAATGCTGAATTGATTTGAGAGAAGTGTCCCAGCAGGGTACTGCTTGGGGTACACCTTCCACAAACTGCATTGCAGTTACTCTGAGAACACCTTGCTTCTTCCATCTCAAAAAATTTTAAGTATTAATTAATGAGTGATTAGTTCAGCCCTATGGGTTATTGCTCTAATAAAATGTTGAAGCAGGAATCATGACCAGTTGAGTACTTTATTGCTATTCTAAGAGACCTGTTTAACTCAACAATTAAGAGGCATGAAATGTACTTTAATAGGCGTAATTTGATGATATAAAATTGTTCATCTGGTATGAGTCATTCATCTTCATTAATACATCTAGGGTCCTATGGAAAATTACTCTTCAAGAAGACCTACAGAGGCTGTTTGTTTTCTCCTCCCTGTCCTCCAAACTACCTGTGCTGGGAAAACCAATGTTTTTTTTTTTTTTTTTTTTTTAATGTAGTCTCTGTTACAAGCTTGAGGTCTTGACTGCACAATAAAAGCAAATTCTGTTGTAGAAACAGTGTCTTATGTCTCTCCTGTCTTTTCCCACAATGCCTAAGAATTATGATTAATAAGCATTTTAAATCAAATTAAAATTGAATTTCAATTGTTGACTTAGGTATAAAATTAGAAGACCTTCCTGTGGAATCCAGTGTATTTATAGAACCTGTAGATGATTTATTAAATTATGCTTTTTACCTTTTGCAGTGGTTCTCATTTTGTAACTAGCGGCAAGTCTAGGTGAGGTCTTCAGTCCTTGGTTCTTGAATTCTTGGAGGAAAGAATTCAACCAAGAGACAGAAGTAGATTTAAGGCAGAAATGAGAGTTTATTGAAGCAAAGAAAATACACTTGAAAGGGACAAAGTGGGCAACTAGGAAGATTGAATGCCCCCCATCTTTGGGTCAGGAATCTTACAGATTTACTATTTCCTGTTTATTTTTCTCAGTCTTCTCCCTTCCTCCTTCCCCTTGGGTGGGCTGTTGGCTAGCCACTGAATGTGCAGGGACTCCTCAGTATCTGGGAGGGGCCGCATGTTCCTTTGGGTAGTTGAAGTTACAGGCACACTCTCTTAGGGAAATTTTCCCTTACTGGTCAAGCACCCCCAGAGGTCAGTTACATACCAGTCAGAGTGCCATTTTGCCCTTTACTGTGCATCTCTGGACACACTTGCTCCATTCCTAGGAACTTATCAGAAAGTCATTGTCCACAAGCTCAAGATGTTTTCTATTTGTTAGGAAAATTTCCCCTCCCTGCCACCAGCTGTGACCATCATTCCTGAAGAGGCCACCTGACAATTGCATAACAGTCACCTGACGGTTTCCTTACATTCCTTAGGGTTGTATCTCACCCTGCTCATATATGCCTATCTATTTACTCTAACACTTTCATGTGTTCTAAGACAGTTAGTGGACTCATAACTTCTTTCATAGATCCTCCCTTTTTGCTTCCCAACACTGCCACAACCCAGCCCTGGCCCTCTCCTGCCTTACTCACCTGCATCTGAGTTTCTGTCATTGTATTTGTCATACATAAAGTTCTGGTGAAGCTTCTCTTTATTTTGGCCTTTTCTTTAATTCCTGGTTTTATAATTCATGACCCATTTGAAATTGCTTCTCAACAAAATTTTGATAATTTAATAGAGTGTTCTTATATTTTCTTATTTGAAAGCACAATAGATAACGTTTATTTGTTCTTCAAGAACTTCACATTTTTCTTTTTTTCCAATGGTTATTGGCTAAATCAGCAAAGTTTTACATTATTCTAAATTTGAACTTTAAAAATAGCAGCATGACAAGGGAAGAAATTAAAATTGATTAGCAAGGAAATGTTCTGGGTTCCTCTTCTTACTCTGCTGATAATTCAGCTCTTTATATAACTATGGATGAGTTTCTAAGCCTCTCAAAACCTCACTTTACTTATCTATAAATTGAAGATAATTATACCTCCCAGGGTTGCTGCTAAAATCAAATGGGGATAATTGATGTGAAAATGCTTTGAAAAATAAGAGTTCTATACTAAGCCAGCTTAGCAACGTAGTCATGCTGGAGAAAGCCTTGAGGGTTGCCTTCTCCTGCACAGCTGGTTTGTATAAAACTTTTCTGAGCATCCACCTTCAACTTAGGTGAAATTCCATTAGCACTTCAGTCCCCAGTGTCAAAAACCTAACTCAGCATTTTTTTTTTTTTTTTTTTTTTTGCAGAAGCTGTAACTTTAATTGGTTCAAAACATGGCTAATAATGTTACCATCTTGGTCATGCAGACCTGAAACATGAAAATTATTTTCAACTTTGATGGCCATGTCCCAGTATGGGCAGCATTATGCTGGTTTACAACGATTCCCAAATATCACATCAGAAATTTATGTTTCTAGGGTTCTGGAGGTTGGAAGTTTGGAATCTAGGTGTCAGTGTGGTTGTTCCTTTTGGATGTCGTAAGGCAGAGTCTATTTCACGTTTGCCTCCTGGCTTCTGGTGGTTGCCGGCAATCCTCGGCATCTGAAGACATATCACTCTAATCTGCCTCCATTTTTACATGGCATTCCCCCTGTGTGTCTCTGTTTCTTTCCTTTCTTTCTGAGAAACAAGGTCATTTGATTTAGGGCCCACTGTAACCCAGTATGACCTCATTTTAACTTGAATACACCCACAAAGACCCTATTTTCAAATAAGGTCATATTCACAGGTAATGGGGATTAGGACTTGAATATACCTTTTGGGAGGATATAATTTTAGTCACTATACCCTGAAATATTGTCAGAAGTACACCTTTAAACTTCAAATGTCCTGATTTGGATGATAAATTTGATTGTGACCAAAAACTGATTCTTCACTCTCCAGCATCTCATCTTTTTGCAAAGCCAGGAAAGAATGGGTTATTGCTTTTAGTCTATCTAAATCTGTACCTGCACCATGCCCCTTCATTTCTGACATCTCTCACTCTATTATTTTCCTCAGCATCTGACCCTATTAGCCCACCTCTACTGATCTAGTCTGCTATCATCCTCAAATTGCAGCTTCAGCCTCTGGCTACTTCCTACATGTCAATTCCTGATTCCCAAATTTAACTATTAATATGTCAGCCATCCACATGCCGAATCACCGTCTTAAGTGGTCTGTTTGTCCACATAGACCATTATTTCAATAGGGTGAAAACAATTTATTCTTTTTGTAACATATCATCTGGAATGTATGTATTTAATTATTTAATTATTTATTTTGAGACAGAGTCTTGCTCTGTCACCCAGGCTGGAGTACCGTGGTGCAATTTTGGCTCACTGCAACCTCCACCTCCCAGGTTCCAGCAGTTCTCTTGCCTCAGCTTCCCAAGTAGCTTGGATTACAGGTGCCTGCCACCACATCTAGCTATTTTTTGTAGTTTTAGTAGAGATGGGGTTTCACCAGATTGGCCAGGCTAGTCTTGAACTTCTGACCTGAAGTGATCCATCCGCTTCGGCATCCCAAAGTACTGGGCTTACAGACGTGAGCCACTGCACCCAGCCAAATTCGTGTATTTTAATCTCTTTCTTTTCTTATGCAGATCATGTCTAGGACTAGAAAATATTTTTCTGCCTTTTGTTCAAGACTAAATGAAGTATATTTCGTGTTTGTTGATAATCATCTTTATGTTCATAGGACTTCTTTTTAAATCCTTGAATTAAGGGTAAGGATAAGGAAAATAATTCACAGAAGAGGGATAATCAGCTGAAGCTCAGACATTTGTATGAATACGTTGTTTTATAAGGACTGTATGATGTGCTTCTTCGGGTAAATATCAGAATTTTGAGTAAAGGGCACTCCCAATTTTCTTGATTCTACTCCTAGTTTTGTGATAACTTGGTGTAGATTGCTTTGTGTTCGTACAAATCAGTGAGATCCTGTAGGAGAAGATTATTTTGGAGCGTGAGTGGGTTTTCAGCCAAAGACTGTGGGAGGCACACATGACGTCTGTCTGCTTTTTCCTTCTCATAACTAAAATTGTAGTATTTTTGACAGACTTAAACTCTCAGGGATGGTAGCAAATTAAAGTGGTTTCTAAACAGCCAAGTCTGGCCTGAATTCTGCTACACGAATGTGTAACAGATTACCATCAGGCAGGACATGAAAGTTGACTGTTTTAAAAATCTATAAAAGAAAGGTGAATTTCTCCCATTTAGTAGCTCAAAATGAATGCTTGTGAGAGAGCCAGCAAGCTCGGTGTGAAACCTGTACCATTTGAACATATTAAAAATAGAAAAAAAAAATCCCAGAGAAACATCTTTTCAGAACAGGTTTAGGAT
The DNA here is from genome assembly GCA_963573385.1 of Cacajao melanocephalus. Classification (NCBI taxonomy): domain Eukaryota; kingdom Metazoa; phylum Chordata; class Mammalia; order Primates; family Pitheciidae; genus Cacajao; species Cacajao melanocephalus. The sequence goes on along the minus strand of CAUYLG010052318.1, from coordinate 96,035 downwards.
GGGCTGGAGGATTCTGACATGGTTAAAGGTTAATCTTTGGCATTCAGAGCAAAGAAATTTAATCTGTTTAAGCTTCAAAGGACAGAAAACTCAAAGATTTCCATTTATTCTGGGGTGATTTTCTCTTGGCTCTGGCTAAATTATTTAGGGCAAAGGGGATTTCTTTAAAAAACAAAAGTAAGAAGGAAAAGGAAGAAAGACACAGCTCTGGCATAGCCAGGAGAAAATGCTAATGGGAAGTGTGAAGGAAATCCTTCTCTAATGAAGAAAGTGAAAGTAGATGAAGGCTAAATTGGAGTTCATCCAGATCCAACAGAGAAATGGAATCATGTTTCTAGATCCTCATTTTTCCAGTACACAAGAAACATGGTACAAAAATTCTTACCGCGGTGAGCCCCAGAGTGACTGGGGCTCCAGGACAAGTGGACCTCCAGGAAAGGTAAGGGTGGTGCTTGCCAGCTGCACCAGCTAACCCCTACCTGAAAGTATTTTGGTATTAACCCCTACCTGAAAGTAAGTGATTTGTTATCTTTCTCATACCAAATTTTACTTATGTAAAGTTTGGTATGAGAAAGATAACAAATCATAGTGTCGGTCTTAACTATATTTTAATGCGTATCTTTCTGTATTTATACATAGCAATTAGACATAACTAAAATGTGATGCTAATTATGTTAATAAGTGATTATACACTTAAAGGAAATACTAAATTGACAACATAGCAGGCCATCTTCCTTCCAGCTTTCTGTTTCATTGCCTACTAAATACTTTCAGGTAGGGGTTAGCCAGTGCAGCTGGCAAGCACCACCTTACCTTTCCAGGAGGTCCACCTGCAGATCACAAAAGGAGACAAATGCTTGGGAGGCTATTGTTGTAAATATGGATCTCAGTGCGACAGATTGCAAATGTCAGACTGCTAGGGTCCATCACTGGATTCCTAAGACCAATGCAGAGATTTTAAAAAATGGTTTTTTTTTTCCCTCCCTTAAAAAAGAACTTGTAATCTTCGCATATTTATAATTAAGGAAATTTGCAGAAGAAGTTGTAAGAAAAGGCAGCATCAATGGCAAATACTTTCCCGGAAATTGATTTTAAAACGTTTTTTGTTTTCCATTATTTTCATCTTTTTTCATTGGAAGGAGGCTTTAAGAAAATGTCTTTGTGTTCCGGAGAGATGCGAAGCAAACAGAAGCTCTGATTAAAAAGCACAGCTTCCCATCTGGAGGATAATATTTGTTCAACTCAGCCCAAGATCCTCTAAGTTTGCTAGTGATGATGCTTCACTGGAAATTGACAGCTGAGGAACCCAAAGATTTATAGCCAAGTAACGACCTCTTCTGTCTCTTCTTTCCTTTCTTCACGTCTGGTGCCCCTAAGAACAAACGACAACATGAGGCGGGGGTGTACATATATCTCTGAGGGGCGACTTAGTTTCCAAATTAAAGAAAAATCTTCAGGGGCTGCGAAGACAGTGATTATGTTAACCGTTGGACTGGTAGAAAAACAAGTGCTTCTAAATCTCCTTGTTGTGGATGGTGATAAAACAGTCATTATGTCAGTCTATTGATGAGACACTATGACTCTCCAGGCAAGATTTTCATCAGGTTAGTCACTGGCTCTGAGATGTTCATGGAAACAGCATCCTTCTCAGATAAATTCCTGCTTTTCCAGGTTGAGTTACCACGGTCTGATCTGAGGCGCCACTTACTGGCCAGTCCTGCACCCTCCTTCCTGTGGCCCTGAAAAGCTAGCTCTGTGTTCTGCTCCAGCTGGACAGAGGACATCAGTATAAGACTGATGAGGGTGGCTTGAGTGTGAAGACTTGGTCTTGTTATTCCCCGGCGGCAATCAGTCAAAATATTCCAAAGGGACTGAAATAGTGCTGTGTCCATTCCATTTTTACTGCTGTTCCTATGCCAAATGAGTTTTCAGAAAAAAATAATTAACAGAAAGAGTAAAAACAAGCTGGACTGAGCAGTTTTACTTCCTGTTGACTGACAATATAGCTACCCTAAAATTGACAACTGTGTCAAGAAAACAGTTACTCACAATGTTATGACTCAGAGTAGCATTTTATTGTGCTCTTGTTCTACACCTGAAAATTTAAATATGCCTCTGTCTCTTTTGTTTGCCTTAAAACAATTGTGCATGTTGACCACTGTTCCCTTTAAGATCACTTACTTCCTGCTTTTGAGTGTTGAAATGTTTCCTTTTTCACTAAGTAATGTTTGTAGTAGATGACTCTTTTGGTTTTACATTTACTTTAGGTAGAATTAAAAAGTTGATGACCACACATTAGTCCCCAAGTTAAAAAAAATACTAGACAATGAAATTCAAACATTTTAGAATCTCTAGAAAAAAAAAAATGCTCACCTTATTAATTTAGTCATCAAATATTTATTGAATATATTGAGTATCCACTTATATGTGGCTTTTCCTTTTTTTAAATTTATTTATTTTACTTTAGGTGCATACTGTATCCGGCATTTCTCCCCATGTTATCCCTCCCCACCCTCCCCTCCCTCCCCACCCCCTGCTGTCTCTCCCCTACCTCCCTTAACTGCCCCAGTGTGTGATGCTCCTCTCTCTGAGTCCATGTGTTCTCATTGTTCAACATCCACCTATGAGTGACATGTGGCTTTTCTAAGGCAGTATCCATCCAGGAGAAATATAATGTGAGCTATAAATGTGAGTCATTCATGTCATTTTAAATTTTCTAGTAGCCACACTAAAGAAAAGGTATCGATAAATAGGTGCTAGATTTTAATATATATAAACCTTTATTTTAAGTTCAGGGATACAAGTGCAGGTTTGTTACATGGGTAAACTTGTGTCATAGAGGTTTGTAGTACCCATTATTTCATCAACCAGGTATTAAGCCTAGTACCCATTAGTTATTTTTTCCTGATCCTCTCCCTCCTCCCACCCTCCACCCTCCACCCTCCAATAGGCCCCAGTGTGTGTTATTCCTCTCTATGTATCCATGTGTTCTCATTATTTAGCTCCCACTTATAAATGACAACATGCAGTATTTGGTTTTCTGTTCCTGTGTTAGTTTTCTAAGGATAATGGTCTCTAGCTCCATCCATGTTCCTGCAAAGTAGGAGATCTCATTCTTTTTCTGGCTGCATAGTATTCCATGGTATATATGATGGCAGTAGTGGGCATCCAGAGTGGTCTCTGCCACCGCGCTGACTGCAGCAGGGAGGTGTGAGCTGTGGCAGCAGGAGAGGCTGTGGGAGCAGCAGTGGCAGCGATGGGTGTCCTGTGCCTTACATCCCCAAGGCAGCTGACTGCACCGCCCTCACCCTCACACAGCCAGGTGGGACCTGCCCTCAGGCCTGGAGCTTCTGCCACTCCAGACCCTGGCTCCCTGTCACTGCTCTCACCCGCTGCCGCTGCAGGAAGGGTCCGGGGGTGGCAGGAGAGGCAGAGTTGGGGCTGGGGCAGTGCCATGCTCCATGGAGGCCCCAAGAAGGCCCCCACTACACCTGCAGGCTCAAGGGTGTCTGCTTTTGCTGCCTGGCCTCTTCCTGCTCCCAGCGCTGGCTCCAATCTTGGACCAGATTTGGGGCCAAGCCCAGGTGCTGTCACAGCCTGACTGGGTTTGCCCATGCTCATGGCAGGACTGACACACCAGCCCCCTGCTGCCTTGGCCCCCTCCAGACTTTGGGTGCTGATGAGTGCAGGGGGACGCCAAGGTGGGGCTGAGGGCAGCTTCCTGCTGGCCCACAAGTGACCCTTGGTGCTAGCAGCCTGGAGCCATGGACAGTGGCAGGAGGCAGGAAGACTCCTGGGTGGAAGGGGTTGGGTCCCTGGTGAGTCCCCACCTTCAAGCCAGGAGAGGCCTGAAGGCTGGGGGCCAGGCTGCCTGTCCCACAGACCAGAGTGGGAAGTTGTGGTGCCTCTTCCTGTAGTCCATGGCTGCCCGTGGACCAATCCGCACACATGTCCTGCCCTCTGAGGCCCATAAGAAGCTCAGGGCTCTGCCAGAGCTGAGCAGATGATGAGATGACTAGCTGCAGAGAGGAGCTACCCTCTCTGCTGGGAGCTAAATGCTTGTTGGGATAACCTGCCTGCAGAGAGGAGCTACCCTCTCTACTAGGAGCTGCACATTTGACAGGTCATCCTGGCTGCAGAAAGGAGCTGCCCGCTGTGGGTCTCCTCTGAGCTGCTGTTCTATTGCTAAAGAAAGTTCCTCTTCATCTTGCTCACCCATCTCTTGTCTGCACACCCCATTCTTCTTGGTTGCAGGACAAGAACTCCGGACCCACTGAATGGCGAGGCTAAAAGAGCTGTAGCAGAAACAGGGCTGAGACATGCTCATTGCTCACCACATTGCAGGTGGTGAGCAATGAAGAATCTCACCCCAGAATATTAGAAAGGGACTGGAATAGCAATGAAAGGCTGAAAGGCTCTGTGGCCATTTGGGGACCCCAGACCTGGGAGCTCCCTGAGCCAGGGCTGCAACTCCCTCTTTGGCGCCCTATGGTTTCTGGTGTCTCCAAGCTTCCGGGTACCACCATATTCCCCGGTGCCAGCCATGGAAGCTGCTTACAGTGTGCCTGGTCCAGCCACCACCTTCCAGAGAGTTGGGGCCTATGCCAGCACCTGGTGCTGCCTGACCCACTGCAGCAGCCAGCATGTCTGACTGTGTGCAGTGGCCAGACTCCACACTTGCTCACACATTCCTTGCCCCTCCACATTTGACTCCCTCTTGGCAGGTGTGGGATCCAAGCCCTTGGCAGGCATGTGATCCAGGCCAGTAGCATGAGCCAAGCACAGCCTGCCAAGACAAGTGGGCAAAACAACCCCAGTGGGCTCAAGCAAAATTCAGGCAAAGGCATCACTGGCCACAGAGGTTTCCAGCCAGAAAAGTGACACAGTAAGGATCCTGTAACATATACGTATCACATTTCTTTATCCAGTCTAATACTGATGGGCATTTAGGTTGATTCCACATCTTTGCTATTGTGAATAATGCTGCAATGAACATATGTGTGCATGTGTCTTTATAATAGAACAATTTATATTCCTTTGAGCATATACCCAGTAATGGGATTGTTGGGTCAAATGCTATTTCTGTCTTCAGATCTTTGAGGGATCATCACAGTTTTTCACAATGAGTGAACTAATTTACACTCCCACCAACAGTGTACAAGTGTTCCTTTGCCTCCACAGACTCACTCACCAGTATCTGTTATTTTTTGGCTTTTTAATAATAGCCATTCTGACTGATGTGAGATGATATCTCATTGTGGTTTTGATTTGCATCGCCCTAATGATCAGTGATATTGAGCTTTTATTCCAATGATTGTTATGAGGATAATTCCTAAACACATGTGAGGGATGGCTTGCCGTGTGTGGGGATGGCTTGCCGTTAGCTGGTCAAAACTGGGTAAACTGGCTATGCTCCATGTCTTCCATCCTTCAGCCAACTAACCTAATGTCCATGGCAATGATGAAGCTGCAAGAGAGAGCAAGCTCCAATACACAAGCCCATTTCATGCCTCTGCTTGCATCATGCAACACCCTATCGGGCAAACCAAGTCACGCAGTTTAGCCCAGAGTCAAGAGGCAGAGTAGGCTTTTTTTTCATGGTACGCATTAATAATAGCAAGTACTAGGTTGTCACCTAAACTTCTGGTGGACTGGCTGTAGCTTGAAGGTTTCTACAGACCCCTGCTCAGGCTCGATTAATTTGCTATAGTGATTTACTGAACTCAGGGAAATGCTTGACTTAAGTTTACCCATTTATTGATAAAGAGTATAATAAATTATACAGATGAACAGCCAGAAGGAAGAAATACATAGGGGAGGTTCTGTGGGAAGAGGCACAGAGCTTCCCTGCTCTCCCTGGGCACACCACTGTCCAAGAATCTCCATGTGCTCAGCTATCCAGAAGCTCCCCATCAGTCCTTTTGGGTTTTTATGGAAGCTTCACTATCTATGCATGACCGATTAAATCATTGGCCATCAGTGATAAACTCAAACTTCACCTCCCCTCCCAGAAGTCTCAACTCTCTAATTTTAGGTTTGGTGAACAGCCCCCAACCTAAAGCTACCTCTGGGTCCCCAGCTACCAGTCATTTCATTAGCATACAAAAGACACTCTTATCACTAGATTCCAAGGGTTTTAGGAGCTCTGCACCAGGAAAGGTGGACTAACACATATATGTATATGTATGTATGTATATATATATATGTGTGTGTGTGTGTGTGTGTGTGTGTGTGTGTATATATATATATATATATATCTGAAAATTACAATATTACAAGTGGCCTCACCTCTATCTTTACCTTGGGGATGCAGGGATCCCTCTCCTCATTATTAATTCCTTCACTGGCTGCCTCTTTCCCTTAGCCTGGACAGTAGCTGCTGCATTTTGTGCTTCTATAGCTGGACTACATTTCCTGACATTATTGTCTTAGGACTGCTTTTGGAGGAACCCAATTTAAAACAGTATGATACGCCAAACTCACTGGGATTATATATTTTAGGTTATAGAATAATTCCCCTCATCTACAACCTATAAGTCATCAGTTATAATACTGACTCATCTGTTGCAATCTGAAACAAATAAATGGGTGTTTTAAAAATTCTTAATATGCTTTGAAGCTGTGAAAACATGTTGCTAAAACATCTGTTTAATTTATTTACTTCAGTCCAATAATCAGCCTATTCAACCAGAAATATATTTGCTTGTATAAACTGAACACTCAGGGGACCCTTGAAACTTTCTATATTTTAGTTACTTAGTTTGGTATTGCTGGTACACATCTGCCATCTGAACCACCTCCACAATAAACTGAAATAATCACAGCACTGCACTCCCTAGGCTGTTGTGAGGATAATTCCTAAATATTGCTGTGAGGCTCATGGCACATATGAAATTGTTAAGTAACAAACATAGAATGCTCTATTTAAGCGTATCCCCAAGAAACAGATTGAGGTGTATTCATGTTTTGAATTTATCATCATTTGAATTATAATTCTCCTGTATACCACTAGTTAAAAATATTTTTCATTCAATAGGTTTCCTGGTCACTCAGCTTTATTCTAAGCATAAACTGTACCTGATCATTGTTTTGCTCATGAAGTTCTGCTAACACAGAAATTACAAATCAGTATAAGCCCAGAATGACTAATGGGCTAGAGTACAAAGATAATCCAGTACTTTTATCTCCTTGTTCCCACTCCTTTGCCATGTGACTTTGTCATATGTTAATTTCCCATTGTGGGAAACTTGCTCTGCACCTTGACTCTAGGCTCAGCCATGTGACTTGGTTTGCCCAAGAGGATTTTGGCATACATGATGCAAGCAGAGGCATGAAATGGTCTTGCTCTCTCTTGTAGCTCCATCATTGCCATGGACACCTGGGTTAGTTTGCTAATGGCAAATGTGGAACATAGCCAGGTCACCCAGTTTTGATGAGCTAATGGCAAGCCATTCTCTACACAACAAGCCATCCCCCACACATGTTTAGAGCCAAGCTGAGAGCAGAAGAACCACCCAGCTGAACCCAGCACAAGTTCTCAACTCTCAGATTCAAGGTCTAAACATATGTTTATTGTTTTAAGTGACAGAGCTTTGAGGAGGTATGTTTGGTAGTGCTGTTACTACCTCTAATATGGTCAAATTCACAAGATGCTTCTGCTATGGCATTGACTAATATAGATTCCTACCTCATCTCCTCTGTATTGATGTTACTCTCAGACTTTCTAACACTGTCTCACTGACTCATTGCCAAGATCTTCTTCCTGACTCAAGAATTCTAAGGCTTTCCAACATTTTTCTTCTCTTGACTTTATCTCTCTTTCTCTCCGGCTAGGAGTCAGACTCTGTCTTTGCCATTAACCAAATATGGAAGCAAATGTTTCAGTCTTATAATCCCTCAGTAAGTTTCCTGCCTCCTTTTACCCTGTATAACTATAGTTTATTATGGCACAGCCAGCAGCAACAAAAGTATTTTATTACTGTGACAGATACTTTAAAATAAATTTTCTTTGACATTCTTTCAGCCAGTGTGGGAGCTAGAGAAACATACAGTGGTGGGAAGAAGTTGGTTGGCAGGGGCATTTTCAATTATTTTTTACACAAAGGGATGCATCTATAGTTTTTTTTTTTTTTTTTTTTTTTTTTTTTTTTTGGAGACAGAGTCTCGTTCTGTCACCAGGCGCCAGGCTAGAGTGCAGTGGCTTGATCTCGGCTCACTGCAACCTCCGCCTCCCATTTTCAAGCAATTCTCTTGCCTCAGCCTCCCAAGTAGCTGGGACTACAGGTGCGCACCACCACGCCCAGCTAATTTTTGTATTTTTAGTAAAGGCAGGGTTTCACCATGTTGGCCAGGATGGTCTCGATCTCTTGACCTCGTGATCCGCCCACCTCAGCCTCCCAAAGTGCTGGGATTACAGGCGTGAGCCACCGTGCCCGGCACATCTATAGTTTTTATGGCAATTGACACTTGAGTCTAAACTGCAATAGCTGTTTTTTCCACAAAACTGTGTTAATACTATATTCCAAATAAGACTTTCTTATTTCCATTAATGCACTTACTCAGGAAGTGCATATATAGTAGAGTTCTCTTTGTGAGGCCTATTTGTGCCTGTAGCACATTGCAGTATGCTCTTTTGCTTCCTTTGTCTCCTCCATCAAGGCTCTAAAGTAATCCTAAAAGTATTGAGACTTAGTGAAGACTTACTCCCTACTTCCCTAGTGAAATTGTCACTAAGTCTCTTGGTTTTCATGAAATCTTTTCTGGTTTACATTCAGATTCTTCCCACTGTTTTTTGTCCTAGGAAGAAGGAGTTTCATAAGCAAACATTGAAAAGAATACTAAAGCTCCAATATTTAATATTACTCCTGAGTTTGGTTTTGGAGAGGATTCCTGAACATTAGCCAAGAAGCAACAGTATATGCAACAGGAGTGTATATGAAGGGGATTCCAGAGATGAGTGCAACATCTTTTTTGAACCTTCTTAAACTTGCAGCCTTAGTATCCTGAGGAGGATTGGAATGGAGGAAAAAGGAAATGGAGCCAGCCACTCAACTTCTAACAATATTTCTTTGTGAGCAAGCATGGGACACACCCAGAAATATGTATGGGGCTTGTTTTATGGAGGGTCCGCTATATTAGACAGGTTGAGAGCCAGTGAAGTAAATACTATTTCTGGTTCTAAAGGAAAGTGTGAATTATATATAAATAAAAATTCCATGGACTGGCAATTCAACTTTTTCCAAGCTTCTTCAGTTTTCAATAACATTACTTTCTGAAATCTTTCATTTGCCTTCATTTAATTGCAAATACTTTGTATTATGCATGAGCGAACCAAGAGACAGTGTGGGCCATAAAATATTCACTGCAGATTTTAATTTTGATTCTGGAGTCAAATAATAGAATGGAAATAAGGGGAAAATATTCCAAAATGAGTCACAAGATCCACAAAGGTCTGAAAAAAGTGATTTTAAAATTCAAATCGTATTAGAATATATGTAAGCTAATGAATCATATATCAATGCTACTTTTTTGGAGTGCTAACAGATGGCACTTCCACTGGAGGAAAGTCAAATACTCATCTCTGTGGCAATCCACTTGGGTACACGTAAGTGGCACAGAGTCCACTGGCACTCAGGCAGCTAGTTTTGCACCTCTGTGTTCAGTGCTGTGAACTGGCCTCTCCATAAAAGTCCATCTCAATCTCTGCAGGATGCAAACATATAATCGTATGATAAAAATAAGACATAGAAGTATATTGTTGCAAAGAAGCTATTATATCCAGATTCAAAGAGAAGAAACTGTAAAAGCAATGCAACTATACTAAAAGCATTTGCTCCTTTATGAGGAAAAAGAGTTACATTTGGTTATATTGATGCCATTTGCATAGGAAAGGGATAGATGTTATTGAAAGTGAAAAAGGAGGAAAACTGAGCTACATGCTCATGGCCTAGATGCAACAGTTGTTGACTTGGTAGGGGTTGCATGGGGTTCTACACAACTTTCTATAGGCACTCTAGGTGCCATGCCCACATCTCCTTAATCCCCTTTACCATTTCTTTGCTCCAACCTTGGTTTCTGTTTGGTTTTGCTTTTAATGTTCTTTACCTTGACACTGTCAAGGAGTGTCTGTCATTGGAGGCCTGTCATTGGGCTACTGGAGCCACTTTGCCACATGTGCGGATTTGAAGTGCTTTGGATTTGAGATGGCCCTTAGCAAAGGTTAACGAGCATGGAGATTTGAGAGCCTAGCTCCTTTGCCTCCAGTCAGTACAAACTCTGAGATGTAATTTATGCTTTAGAGCTCTCCTGCAGGATGAGCAGAGACTGGGCTACTCCCCAGAATGGCACCCTTGCTGAATGACTTCTCCTTCTCTTGCCTTGCTTCTCCATTCCCTCACTGGTTTCTTCTGGAGCACTTCCTTAATAAATTCCTGACAAATTCTTCTTCTGGATCAGCTCCTGAAGAATCAATCTAAGATACTCTTCATTGGATAGTCTGATCTATCCACATCCTCAGCAGAGCTTCTCTGCTCAGCATCGGTGACCAGCTCCAGATCATAAACTCTCTTACAGACAGTGCCCACAAACATTTCCTCAGAACACCCAAGGAAGGTGTAGATAGCAACAGTATCCTGAACTCGTTTTTTATCTGAAAAAAACAACTGAAATGATAATGAGCCACAATCTTCCAATGACAGGAATAAAAAGTAACCTTTTTACTTTAATAAATACACTTAGGGAGACTGACAAATTGGCTCTTTTGATAAACAAGAGAATAATTCTACTTCTCAGTCAACTGAAGTTAACAGCTTTCCTACTGAAACCTATTTAAGTTGACAATAAGTTAGAAACTAACCTGAGTCTGTGAAAGAGCTGTCATAATTAGCTTATTCAGAATGTTTCTTGATGTATTGGTTACTATTTATAATGAGCAGAGAACATTTGCCCTGAGAATTGGGAGGTACCAGGTGGTGAATTTACACAGGGACAGTGAAGAGATCTATCTAGAGCTCAGAGACACGGTTGATGACAGAAGAGAATTCAATTCTTACTTCTCTCTTTTCTTTTTTTCTTTTCTTTCCCCTCTCTCCCTCTCTCCCTTCCTCCTTCCCTCCTTTTCTCCTTCCTTCCTCCCTGTCTTCCTTCCTTCCTTCCCTGCTTCCTTCTTCTTTTCCTTCCCTCCTCTTTCTCTCCCTCCTTTCCTTCCTTACCTCCTCCCTCCCTCCCTCTTTTTCTTTCTTCCCCTCATTCCTCCCTTCTTCCTTCCCTTCCTCCCTTCTTCCTTACCTCCCTCCCTCCTTTTCATCTTTCCTTCCTTCCCTTCCTCCCTCTTTCCCTCCCCTTCCTTCCTTCCTTCCCTCTCTCTCTCTCCTTTCTTCCTCCCTCCTTTCCTGCCTTTCTCTGTTTCTTTCTATAGCAGAAACCACTCAGACTGCATTCTGTCTCTCTGACTCTCCACAATCACCAATGGCAAATAGCAGTCGCAGGAAAGCAGCACCAGGAGCCAACTTCACACTCAGGAGAGAACCCTGCACTTCTTCCTCATGTTTCTGGTGCTCTGCACATTCAGAGAAACTTCCCTAGTGACAAACTATAGAAATGATCCCTGAAAGTATAATCTTCATTTTACATTTCTAAATGCAGAGGCCCCCACCTGACGAAACAGGCCACACAGCCGGGGGTGAGCGGGGGCAAGCCAGCGTTACCACCTGAAGTGGTTTTCTGGAACTGAGTGGTTTGGGGGTTAGGATAATTCTCTCGGAAGAATAATGATAAGGCACTAACTATGTGTTGGAAGCTGTGGTGGACATTTATTTTGGCCAGCTCAGTTGAAACATATTTATTAAAACAGGGTTTAATTGATACTAATTCTATTCAACATGGAAGCAAACAGGATAATAAGGGATGAGTTAGGTTCTGGTTTGGGGAACCAGAGGATTGGTACTTGGGGTGGGGAGAAGGATTGGTGGCAGTGGACGGGAGATGTTGTTACCAGGAAGAAGTTTCAAGATGTTCCAGGCATTTCCAACATTCTTATTTCCCAAAATACCCCGAAAATCAGGTCAAGTAAGACATTCTAGCCCTTCCTTCCTTTAAGAACATACTTCTTACTTTTTAAAGAAAGTCTTCAAAAAGCAAAACAGGGGCCTTTTTACCAGAACTGACTGTAATGTAAGCTACTTGTGGAATGTGAAAACTGCTTGTCATTCTCAATGTTCAATCACCAGAAGGTTTCTCCCCAATGATGGATTAATATAAGAACTTGGCTCTAAATTTTTCCAACACTAAAATTATCTTTTCCAGTAATTCTTTTTTTTTTCAATTGAGACCACTAATCTTCCTTTCTTCTAACTTAGAAGACTTCCTTGACCTTTGCCTCCCTTCATTGCTATACTCAGCCTATAGTCACATCCAAATAATTTCTTCCTCACTGTGCCTCTTCTTTCACCTCAAGTGACATATCCATCATTCCAGGGCAGGTCCCCATCACTGGTCATCTCGATAGCTCTGACAACCTGCTAACTGACTCCAGGATACGTGAGTGCAGGTTGCAAACCCAGATTTCTTTCAGGGGACTCTCAGACACTGGAGAGAAAAGTGTAGAGATACAGAGGACTCCAGTTATAAGTAAAATCAGCCAGAATAAATATTTTCAATGTAGCTTAATCAGGAGATCCTTTGTTTTTCTCAAGAAACACTCAAGTTTCATTATGTAGTTATTGTTCCAGCATGTCCAGTGAGGAAGAATTCAACACAGAAATTTTTTCAACTTCATATCTATATATCTATATATATAGATATATAGATATGAAGAAACATGGGGTCACCTGAGAAAAGATGTTTTGTTCTGCTACATATTTATGGAAATCCGGCCCCTTACACTGGAGAAAAGCTGTATGGTAGATTGCATTGTTTGTTTACAATTCCATCTCTCCATGGCTTTGCTATGTCTTTCTTGTGGGAGGACTTTTCTTCCAACCCTTTTGATTTGGGGTTTGACCATGTGACTGACTATGACATGGGACTGTAAGTGGAAGAGACAAGATGACAGCTCTGCACAGAGGCTTCGAAAGGCCTGCTATGTTGCAGCTTGCCTTCTTGAGTTTCTGAGTCCACCACGACACGAGGATGCCCCACACAGCTGTGGCTCATTCAACTCAGTCCCAGAGTGAAAATATGAGGAGCAAACCTGAAACTGACACAAGCCTAGAGTCCAGCCCAGCCCAGCTGATTGACCTACAGCTGATCCACGGACCCATACACAAATGAACATTTATTTTGGGTCACTGTGTTTTAGGTATGTGTGTTACAGAAAATCATGGCATGACATCCAGAATGCATCAATACAGGTTATAAGGGGACTATGTGCCACTTTATGTGTGGCGCACACCCAAAGCTGCTTTGCCTTTAAAAAGAACTTTTCAGTCCCCCATTTTAGTTTTCACCCCACTGTTATTATGATTCTTATTATTATTTTGAGATGGAGTCTTGCTCTGTAGCCCAGGCAGGAGTGCAGTGGCACGATCTCGGCTCACTGTAACCTCTGCCTCCTGGGTTCAAGTGATTCCCCTGCCTCAGCCTCCCAAGTAACTGGGATTAAAGATGTGCATCACCACACCTGGCTAATTTTTGTATTTTCAGTAGAGACTGGGTTTCACCATGTTGGCCAGGCTGGTCTCAAACTCCTGAGCTCAGGTGATCCACCCACCTCAGCCTCCCAAAGTGCTGGGATTACACGCATGAGCCATCTCTCCTGGCCTCATCCCACTCTTCCGACTTCCGCTCTTTGCTCTTGTGTTCTGCTAACATCACATCAAGCACTATGAGCAATCTGCAAAATGACCAGAATTATACCAAGGAGTTGGAGTGGGAATAAAATAGATTAATCCTGGGCAGAAGAGAAATTCTGTCATAGCTGAGGATGTTGATCACATTTTTAAAGTAGATTAGGTGAGAAATAAATTTAAATCTTCCAACTGACAATGGTTACCACTGGCAGAAATTATCAGCACAAAATCAACTTGACAGTGGTGGCAACTTCACATTATGACATTTGCTCTACAGGAAAAATGAAAAAAAAAAGCATTATAATGGAAGTGCTGAAAACTGCAATGGTTGAGAAAAATTAGACTTGATAGGAATAATCAGCAGAAAATAAAACAATGACAAATTGAGTAAAAATTGACCCAAGAATCAAATCATCTCAAGAAATATTAATGTGAAATGATAGCCTTAGAAAAATTGGATTTGGTATGAATAAGGGCCACAGGAAAATACTCTCAATAGCAAAACTGTGATTTGAGGATCTAGACCACCATGGCAAATTTCTGCAGTGTTTTTCGTGTGGGTTCCACATCACCTTGGCTATAAGCGTGTGTGCTGTGGACCCATCCCCCTACCTCCAGCCTGGCTGCCTCCTGGGAGTGAAGAAAGTTCTCTGAGGTGGCCAAGAGAGGAAATGGACAGCGCTGTTGCCTCCTGCACTTGCAGTACCTATCAGTGGGCCCCGGCTGCCCGTGTTCTCCTGGTATAGCTTTGGATCTTGTATCCAGGGTGAGTCCATGAATCCGATTCAAAGCACTACCCTCTCCCTTCCAGGCAGGTTTCATTTCATGAGGCCACACTCCAGAGTGTGGTGAAGGCAAAGCGTCCGTGTGCTTTCTATGTCTAGCTCCATCAGCGGGATTTGCTCAAATTCTGGCATTTTATTGGCAGAGGTTACCTCCTGAAAGGGTGTCACCATTTTATACCAGAGCTTTCTGAAACAGTGGAATTACTCTTTGTAAGGCACTGTTGCCTTGTCTGGCATATATGTTAGCATGCATGTGTGCGTAAAAGCACATGAACTGTTTATGTGTGTGCATGTCAGCATGTGGCTGTATGTTTTTATGTACGTGCATTGGTATGTAAATGTAGGTGCATTTGAGGGTATATGACTGTGTACATATGTACATGTGTATGTGTGAGTGTATGTATGTCTGTGAATATGATTATGATTTTAAGTGTTTGCCTGTGACTATATAGGAGTATATATACTTGTGTGTGTTTTATATTGTATGTATATGTATGAGTGACTATACTGGGTGTGTATGTGTGTGTGTTTTTGTGCATTCTAATGAGAACTTTTTCAATTAGAATACACACTACTCATTTTGGTCATTAACATTATTTATTTTATTCATTTTTTGGGGAATTTACACTTTTTGTATGTATGTATTTATTTATTTTCTGACAGAGTCTCACTGTTGCCCAGGCTGCAGTACAATGGCATGATCTTGGCTCACTGCAACCTCTACCTCCCAGGTTCAAGCAATACTTCAGCCTCAGCCTCCTGAATAGCTGGGATTAAAGGCACCTGACATCATGCCTGGCTAATTTTTGTATTTTTTTAGAGATGAGGTTTTGCCATGTTGGCCAGGCTGGTCTTGAACTCCTGATCTCAGGTCAACCACTCGCCTCAGCCCCCCAAAGTGCTGGAATTACCAGCATGAACCACAATGCCCGGCCAGCACTTTTTGTTTTAATCATACCCCAACACTTTCTTCAATGAGTGTCCCTATTTTTTCTCTACTGGATTCTTTTTTTAAAAAATGTTTTTAATGTCTTTGAAATCTCTCAGCAATTTGTTTCTCTTCAAAATATTTCTACTACTTTTCAAAATTTCCTTTAATAATCCTTTTATATTCTGTACATTTTACTGGCCCAATTTCCATTCAGAGAAGTAAAGCCAATTAGACTTTAGGAATTTGGAGAAAAGTGGGGGATAATTTGTTCACCTGTTCATTTAGTAAATATTAATTGAGCAGCTGCCAAATGAGATGTACTATTTTAAACAGTACAACTATAGTTGTAAATAAGATCCACCTTACTGAGACTCACATTCTAAGGCCATTCCAAGCAAAGGGAATAGCATGTGCAAAGGTACAGTGGTCTGCCAGTAAAGGCCTGGTTACCAAGCTAAGGGATTGTGTCGCACTGTCATTTTGCTCCATTGTATTGGTTATGCAAGTCATAGGTACAGACCCAATACAGGAGGAGAGAACACACAAAGGCAGGAATACCGGGAAGCATAATTCATGGTGGACACCAATGTAACGGGCATTTGCTCATACCATGCACCAGGCAAATATACTAAGTTGTGAGGTACCCCTACCATTCAAAAGATTGAAGGATCCTGAGGGGTTGAGGGATCGAGAAGGGAATTAATTCTAATGTTGCACTTGGAACTAAGTGAAGATGTCTGGTGAGCAGGGAAATGTATGCTGCAGAAGCATTCAGGAAAGGTCAGTACTGACAAGAAGGGGCCCGTTTGTCCATAAAAAGCTGCTGAAGTCACAGATTCACCATGGTTGTTCCAGGAGTGAAAGGAGGATGGAAGATCAAAGCCTAAGAAACAAAGGCATTTAAATTACAGACTATTCCACAAAGAGACTATGAAGCAGAGCTGTGAGATTAAAAACCAAGAGAGGAGAATGAATAAATGCATTGTAGGTTTTTAAAATTTAGAAATAGAAATTACACACACACACACACATATGTAGGGTACAACATCATGCTCTGAAATATGCATACTTTGTGGAAGGTATAACTTGAGCTAATTAACATATGCATTGTCTCAACTACTTTTTTATGGTGAGAACACTTAAAACCTGCTCTCTTTGAAATTTAAAAAACATAATACAGTGTGATTTATTACAGTCACCATATTGTACAATAGATCTCTTGAATGTATTCCTCCATCTAACTAAACGTTTTTCTCCTCTGCCAAAGGGTATCCAACCGTCTCCACTAACCCCAGCCTCTGATAACCATCATTCTACTCTCTACTTCCATAGGAGAACCTTTTTTAGATTATACATGTAAGTAAGATCATGTGGCATTTGTCTTTCTGTGCCTAACTTATTCCACTTAACATAAAGTCCTCCAGGTTCATCCATGTTGTGGCAAATGACAGAATTTTATTCTTTGAAAAGGCTTAATATTATCATATTCTATTGTGTAGATCTACCACATTTTCTTTATTCACTCATCCATCAGTGGACACTTACATTGATTCCTTGTCTTAGCTATTGCGAGTAATGCTACAATGAACAGGAGAAAGAACAGGTATCTCTTTAGCATATTGATTTTATTGTCTTTGGATATACACCCAGTAGCAGGATTTCTGGATAATATGCTAGTTATATGTTTAATTTTTAAAGGACTCTATACTATCTTCCATAATGGCTATCCAGATTTACATTCCCACTAACAGTGTATGAGTTCTCTTTTCTCCACATCTTCCTCAACATTTGTTCTTCTGATTTTTTTAAATAATAGCCATCCTAACATGTGGAGGTGATAGCACATTGTGGTTTTAATTTGCATTTACCTGACAGTGTTATTGAACACTTTTTCAAAATATACCAGTTGGACATCTGTATGTTTTCTTTTGAGAAGTATCTATTCAGGTTCTCTGCCCATTTTTAAATTGGGATATTTGTTTTTTTTTCTATTGAGTTTTTTGAGTTCTTACATATTTTGTATATTAACCCCTTCTCAGATGCATGATTTACAAATATTTTCTCCTATCCTGTAGGTGATCTCTTCAATCTGCTGATTATTTCCTTTGCTGTGCAAAAGCCTTTTAGTTTGGCAAAATTTAATTTGTCTATTTTTTGCTTTCATTGCCTGTTTTTTTGTGGGGGTTCATATTCAATTGTCATCCATTGATCTATTCAATGACTTTTGAATATGAACCCAAAAAACAGGCCTATGTTTCCTTCTAGTAGTTTTGTATTTTATATTTCCTTATAAAAAAGGGCTTCAGAGAGCTTAATGGGATTAAGGCTCTTATAAAAAAGGCTTCAGATAGCTGCCTGACCTGACATCTTTTCTGCCATGTGAAGACACAGCATTCAGCCCTTTCTACCCTTCCTTTCATGAGTCTTGCTATATCATCCAGGTTGGAGTGCAATAGAATGATCAAAGCTCACTGTAGCCTCAACCTCTTGGGCTCAAGCAATCATCCTGCCTCAGCCTACCAAGTAGCTAGGACAGTAGACACAGGTGTGCACCAGCATGCCTAGATAATTTGTAAAATTTTTTTTAGAGATGGATTTTTGTGATTTTGCCCAGGCTGGTCTCGAACTGTCGGCCTCAAACTATTCGCCGGCCTCACCCTCCCAAAGTTCTGGGATCAAAAGTGGGAGCCACCATGCCCAGCCAAATTTACTTTCTTTAAAAGATTTCTTTATCCAGTCTCAGGTATTATGTTATAGCAGCCAGAACAGACTGAGACAAAGTCGGTGCTCATGTCCCTCTCATCCCCCATGCTTAGGGTATTTCTCTCTTAGGCAGTGCTGCTTGGGGTTAGGGGAGGGGTGATGCAGATAATGTGAAACTGTCCTTTCTATCTTCTTCAATGCATCTTTTCTTATTTCTGTGCTATACTCAGGTGCTGTAATCACTCATCTGGTTTCCTTGGCTCTTGTGAAGGTATTTTAATGAATGGATTGTTGTTTAAATTGATGTTTCTATGGAGGATGGCTGCTGGAATGTCCTATTCTGCCATCTTGCTGATGTCAGCCTCAATAAATTGTAGTTATTCAAGAATGGAATACTACTCAGCAACAAATTATCTACTGATATACATAGCAACATGGAGGAACCTCTAGAATAAGCACAATTAATCTAGGGTGGTTGCTGTCAGAATAGTAATTGTTTTTATGGGGCCGAGGAGGGGAATTTCCTTGAGGAAGGAGCACAGCTAACTTTTGGAGGGAAGGAAATGTTTTGTATTTTGATTTGAGTGGTGGTTACAGGAGTATATATATCTGTCAAAAAATCAAACTATATATTTAAAATCTGTCCATTCATGTTATATTAATGATATCTAATAAAACAATACAAAACAAGAAAAAAGTAACAATGTATACTATACTGTCTCTATTGAGAGATGTTTTAGTAATCTCCAGGTTTTCACACCCTAAAATGACCCTGAAGTAAAGGAACATTTGGGCATGAGCACTTATTTGCCTCCCTAAGTATTTCTTAAAGATAGATCCATAGATGGGAGATTAAATATTCCAAGTAAATGAGCACTTTTAAAGATCTTTATATTATTTGCTTTTAGATTCCCTCTCCTCTTTCCTTCCCTCTATTTCTCTTGCTTTCCTTCTTTCCTGCCCTCTAGCTTCTTCTTCCTCCCACTCCAGATTTGTGTAACATACCTTATATACATATATGTCTTTTTTGACTGATCACTCTACTCCAATAGCATTATTTTCTTTTAGTTTGTGTTTCTTCATAACATCGCACTGCTTGAATACTATTGGTTTCTGAAATGCTTTGATATATGTAACACCTTTTAAATCAGATCACCATATCATGTGACACTACTTAAGACAGCATTCCAAATCTTGATTGCTATTTTTTTATAATAGAATTATAATAAGGTATGTGAATAGTTCTAAAACTGTGCTTAAGGTTTGCCTGAAGCTCACAAATTTAGAAATGCTTCTAAAGACATTGAATAAGTGGAGCAGTGTATTGGAACATTACTTAAGCCTAAGTCCCTCTAGCACCAGCTTGTGAAGGGTGCATTTTCTGTCTCACTTGGTCCATGCAACTTAGAGTGCATTCCATGAGCCAATAATGCTGGCATCACCTGGAAGCTTGTTAGAAATGCAGGATCTCACACTGCTCCCAGACTTATTGAATCAAGCCTGCATTTTCAAAAAATTTTTAGACGATGTACATGATTGGTGAAATTCAAGACTGAAAGCCCTCTGTGGTTGCCAAATCTGTGTGCATTAAAAACCTCTTGAGATATTTCCAAAATGTAGAATAGGTGTAAAGTGTGGATTTTTGGGGGTGGGGCCAGCTAGGTAGGTAGATAGGATTCCACTATGACCAGGGAAAAAGTCCACACACAGGGAAGAGCTGAGAATGTCTAGATGCTAAATGTAGTATAGCCTCTAGTAATAACTAAGAGAGTGGTCCAAATAAGCAGGGAAGATTCCAACCTAGAGCCCATGATCAAGTCAGGAGGAGGGATTATGACCCTAGGGAAGAGATTATGGGGAGGGGAATTACCTTCTGAATATCTATCAATTTTCTGATTGTTTATGGTTGCTAATGAGGTTGAAGCCTTCTCCTCTGAGTTCTGCATAATCAAGCAGCTTGCATGAGAGTGGCTCCTTATTAAAAAACTCCATATTTTCCTTTCCAACATTCATCCTTCATTCACAGGTGATCCTTGCAAATTCTAAGTCACCTAAAAGATAAATTCCCAATGAAAGGAATTTGGACGGTATGGTGAGTCTTCCTATTCTATAGATGGGAAAACAAAAACACCAGAATTTTATTAGGTTCCTAATTTTATTAGGAAACTAGGCTATCAGGTTGATCCTAGTTTCTGAATTTATTGATCAAAATTCCAGGTACTTATGGTGAGTATACACTGCCAATCTTTTTTGAAGTTTACTTCAGAGTTTATATCAAATCAGTATTCCTACAGCCTGTCGACACCAAGTAACATTTAAAAGTGCTGTTCAAAATAATAATATTAGCTGGGTTGTTTTGGGCACATTGCACTGAATATAATTTTGGTGGCATAATACTGCATGGAGTAAATGGCACAAATGAACTAAAATAATAAACTGTCAATGCGAATCATGTTTGGTAATGGTAAGCTATAATGGGTTATGTGTTGATATATAATTAGTTTAAAACGATTAATTTTGCATTCCTAAGGTAAAATGGCAAAATGATGCTGTATACAAACTCTTTATTTTTTAAACTTCCAAGTTGCACAAGATTGGAAATATCGAGAAAGGCAACCAGCAGAAGTTCAATGAGAAAACAGGACAAAACTTTCCACTCTATTATTTGAAAAATGACAATGCTAGAAGTGATTGCTAGAATACTAGAATGACAATGCTAGACCCCGCCATAGTGCTTAGTGCTCCTAACCCACCCCAAAGCAGGGTGGAGGAATAAAGTTGTGTGGGAAAAAGAAATCTTTAGAAATGTCAAATTTTGAGAGGACTGAATAAAAAAGATGTGTAGGCAGTCCAGAAATAAATGAAACAGCTATGAAAATAAATGCTTCATTCAACCACCTTGAGGTTTCTGCAGAGACAATAAGTCTATCAGTCTTTGCCATTTTGTTTCTCTCCTACTGGGAGGAAAGGTGACATAGGAGACTAAATGATCATAATGACTCTGAACTGATTATTTCCAAACGTGGATAGGAATCTAGCAGGGCAGAAGACTACAGGGGAAATTAATATGCCAGAGGGAAAGGGCTGGAAGAACTCTGAGACAACTTTCTTTCTCCCTCTTGAAAACTCATGGGTTTCACCTATACTTTCCCTACATATGTTGGAAGGTTGTGAAATGGACTTAGAGAGAAGCGAGGGGTACTGGGGAAGGGAACAACTGCAGCTCTTTGATGAAAGCGAAGGCCCTAAGGCCTGGTTTGAATCGGGAAAGGGATCTGAACTGTGCAGCTATCTATATATATCTCCCAGACCAGATTGAATGAACCTTGGCTCATAAAAGTTACAATTTCAAAGGAGAGAATAGAAACTAGAGTCTCCAACCCCCAACCCACTAAGCTATAGAAAAGTCCTCAATACACAGCCCTCAAACTGAAGGTCTGAGGGCAAGAGAAACCGGCCTCAGGAATTCATGGAAAATTCCCTAACATCATTTAAGAATAAACTGAAAGTTTTGATATAAGTTGAATTTGATCTCACTTGCAAAAAGCATGAACAATGTCATGAAAATAAAAGCAAATAGTCTATAAACACTTTAAAATCAAGTTGTTCATCCTTAAAATATATGAGTAGCTCAAAATTAATAAATCTATTTATATGACATATGCTACAATATAGAGTAAAATATGTACTGTATACATTACATACTATAAATAAACATGATTTAAGTCAATATTAAGTAGTAACATAAAATAAGTCAATCAAAGGAGAAAATTAAGCAAATTCAATGCCCATTTTTTGGAAAACCAAACAAAATTGCCTATTACAAAATGATTTTAAAATGTATCAACTGAAGCCAGGATTTTGCAAGGTAATATTTGTTAAGTTAGGGGACTTCATGTCTAGGCGTTCTATTTGGGAAAATTTTCCCGTTGAGTTAGTCAGTGAAAAGTTCAGTTCTTTCTCCCACATCAGAAATCCGGGAATGAGACGCTCATTTCTTTTGCCAGTAGGTAGAAAGATTGCAGGTATGTAGCCTAGGCTTAGCATTTTTTATACTTTTATCTAGGAATTCAAACCATGAACCAGAGGCTGGGGCTGGGGCTTACACTTGTAAACCTAGCACTTTGGGAGGCTGAGGCAGGCGGATAACTTGTGGTCAGGAATTTGAGACCATTCTGGTCAACATGATGAAACCCCATCTCTACTAAAAACACAAAAATTAGCTGGGTGTGATGGCGTGCACCTGTAATTCAAGCTACTCAAGAAGCTGAGGCATAAGAATGGCTTGAACCTGGAAGGTAGAGGTTGTCGTGAGCCAAGATCATGCCACTGCACTCCAGCCTGGGGACAGAGTAAGACTCTGTAATAATTAATTAATTAATAAAAAAATAAAATAATGAGCAAGAGACAGAGAAGGAAAAAAGAATGAACAATTATTTATTTTGGAAGAAACAACTGAGATGGTAGGTAATGACAAAGATAGCAGTGCCCAGTGGTGGAGGTCTCAGAAGTAGTATAAAAATCAGACAAATCTTGGTTTTGCATTCCACAAGTCTGGTTTTCTAGCCTCTGCTGACTGTTGGACCTACTTGATAATCTTCCAAAAATTACTTCTTGCCTAAGGTCACTAAGGCTAGTTTTTGTGGCTTGCACCTGGACTCTTGGCTGGCACTGGGATATACTGCTTAATGGGGGGGGGGGAATTAAAATTTCTATTTAAATTAGGAAAAATATGAGGCTGTATGTCACCATTACTATTTTTGGCATTGTTCTGGAAGTAAAATGTAATTAGACAAGAAGAGTATGTTTGGTTTACATATTGTAAAGAAGGCAGAAAATGCATGATTATTTGTAGACCATCTTATTATCTACCCAGAAAATCTAGGAAAAACAGAGGAATAAACAAAAAATATTATAAGCAATACGATAATTCAGAGAGGTTGCTGGTCACAAAATTAAAATGCAAAAATTACAGTTCTCTACCTACACATAATAGACAGCATATTTGGGACAACAAAATAAATATAAACCGTGGCTTGAGCAAGATAGAAATACATTCTCTCTCATCAAGTTCAGAGGTGAGAAATGCAGATATTAGTATGCTCTATCTTATTGGGGAGGTTTTTATCGGTAAGAAATAAGAGGAGGTGATATACTGGGGGATGGTCTGCTCTAACAAGCTTGAAAATATAATTGAAATGTAGCTCTCATTTAAAAGAGAAACTTAGTTTTAAACTATAAATAAACTTAATCAGATGCACGAAATATTCTATTCTGAATAGAATACATAAAAATGATATTCTGTGAAAATGCAGAAGAAATAGTGGAAAGTTGGCTAGGATAATTGTCATGATGCTCAGGTAGCATCCTATAGAAACACTAAGTAACATAAACCTTTACAGTGCAAGATCATCTGGACCACCCGCTAAAACTGAGTATCACTGACACCGTAGCAACCTGAGGCTAACCTGATTCACTCTGAAGGAGACAGCAACTCCTATAAAGTGCTCTCACCAAAAGTGGTGAGTCTAGCCAAGCCTTTTGACTTCACTTTAGGTTTATAGGAAATAGGGATGAGAAAGTAAAACAACTCCTTGAGGAAACAATCATATATTCTGAAGGACCCTTGGCCTGGCCTTTTCAAAAGAGTCATTGTCATAGACAGTTTTTTTTTTTTTAATGGTGAGAGGCCTGTTTTATATCAAAGAGACTGGAGACACACAACAGCAGAGTAAAATGAATGTCTTTTGATTGGATTTTAGCTGTAAAACAAACCCAAATGCTCGTCAATTGATGAATAACAAATAAAATGTATATATTCACACAAGACTGATTCATGCTATAACATGGATGAACCTTGAGGATATTATCCTAAGTAAAAGAAGCCAGACATAAAAGCTACATACTGTGTGGGATTCCATTTATAAGGAATACTCAGAATAGGCAAATTCTTAGAGATAGTAAGTGGATTAGCGGTTTGCCATGGATGAAGAAGGAGAAAAGGGGGAACAATTGCTAATGGGTATAAAATTTCTTTTTGTGTTAATGAAAATATTCTGGAATTAAAATTAGATAGCAATGCTGGTTACACACCTGTGCTAAAAACCGCTAAATTGTATACCTTAAAAGTTTGATATTTACAGTGTACTTCAAAATAAATTTTAAAATGTAATGAAGCTTCAAACCACAACAAAACCCAAAAGATTCATAAAAGGCATTTTTAAATAAGTGAGGAGCTTTGAGTATAGATTGCATAGAGAACATTAAGGAAATTATGTGGGCGTGATCATGGTATTGTGATTAATAGGACAATGTCTTTTTTAGGAGTCACATGCTGATATATTTAGCGTTTAAAGTATCATGATGCATGTGATTTGTTCTCAAATGGTTTAGAAAAAACATACATAAATTAAATAAAAATTGTAAATATAAATAAAACATGGCAAATAACAATATGTGTATTTAAATGGTGAGTATATGGCTTATCTGTGTACTCTTATTTTAGCTTTTCAATGTCTTTAAATTTTTTCATGAAGGAAGGTTTGGAGAGGGACTGAGGTACTTAAGACACCACTGAGGTTACTAGAAGGACAACCAGAAGGAAATGGTCACATGGAGATATCAAGTCTGTGGTCATTATCTACACTTTCAATGACCTCCAATGAGAATACTGTTGGCACTATTTTTTTTTTTTAATTGTACTTTAGATTCTGGAGTACATGTGCAGATGATGCAGGATTGTTGCATAGGGACATACCTGACAAAATGGTTTACCATCTTCATCCCCCCATTACCTATATCTGGTATTTCTCCCCACATTATCCCTCCCCAACTCAAGCTTATGATAAGGAAGTTCAGCTGGAAAAATTAACATGTGAAAATAACCAGAGAAATTCTAAAAATGCAAATGAAGAATTAAAGTGGTCACCAATCTTATGAGCTATTAAATCATTATATAGCTGGGTGCAGTGGCTCACGCCTGTAATCCCAGCACTTTGGGAGGCTGAGGCAGATGGATAACTTGAGGTCTAGAGTTAAAGACCAGCCTGGCCAACATGGTGAAACCCTATCTCTACTAAAAATACAAAAACTAACAGGGCATGATGACACGTGCCTGTAATCCCAGCTACTCAGGAGACTGAGGCATGAGAATCGCTTGAACCCAGGAGGCGGAGGTTTCAGTGAGCTGAGATTGTGCCACTGCACTCCAGCCTGGGGACTAGAGCAAGACTCTGTCTCACAAAAAAAAAAAAAGAAAAGAAAAACCATCATATAAATCTAAACTATTTAAAAACAGTCTGATATCAGTGAAAATAGTCATTTTAATAGAAGAAAAATGGAAGCTCAGAAACTGACCCAAATATATATAATATTGTTTTTATTTAAAGGTTGGTTTAAATATCAGTGGGAGAAGGATTATGTACTAACTTGCTTTGAACCAAATGGCTAGCTGTTTGTAAAAGGGCACATGTGGATCTCTTATTCCTTAAATACATTCTAGATGCTGTAAATCTTAAAAATGAAACCATAAAAGATTAGCCTGCAGATAATGAAATCATAGCTTGTGTTTTCATAATTGAGTGGTAAACAGAGACTTAAAAATCACTATGCATCTGACATTTCCTCAGTGGAAATTGATGCCATTGTTGCTATTGGGAAAATGAGTCATGAGTCCCCAAATTTAGTGGTGCTGGGGATGTTCATTGCATTGCATTTGCTGAAGGCGGACTTTGTGGAGAAGTTTGCCATTCTGAACATTATTGAAAAGGAACGTTACTGTTACTCCCTTGTTCAGAAAGACAGAGAGTATATAAGTCAGGGTTCTCTAGAGGGACAGAACTAATAGGATAGATGAATATATGACGGAGAGTTTATGAGGAGAATTGACTCACACAATCACAAGGTAAAATCCCACAATGGGTCGTCTGCAAGCTGAGGAGCCAGGAAGCCAGTCCAAGTCCCAAAACCTCAAAAGTAGAGAAGCTGATAGTGCAGCCTTCAGTCTGTGGCCAAAGGCCTGAGAGCCTCTGGAAAACACTGATGTAAGACTAAGTGTCCAAAAGCTGAAGAACTTGGAGTCTGATGTTCATGGGCAGGAGGCATCCAGCATGGGAGAAAGATGAAGGCTGGGAGACTCAGCAAGCCTGCCCTTTCCTTTTTCTTCTGCCTACTTTTATGCTGGCAAGCTGATTAGATGGTGCCCACCCAGATGGAGGGTGGGTCTGCCTCTCCTAGTCCACTGACTCATATGTGAATCTCCTTTGGCAACACCTTCACAGACACACCTAGGAACAATACTTTGCATCCTTCAATCCAATCAAGTTGACACTCGTACTAACCCTCACAGAGAGGATCTCACTTTGAGTCAGGGGAAGGAAATGGCAGCCTGCGCCTAGAGATGCTTGCCCAGATATCTCAAGGTCAGCTGGGCTTTGTGAAAAAATGTACGTGGTTTCAAAGGCAAAACCAAGTATCTGACACCCAGCATTTCGCAGCCTTCAAGGGACGTCCTGGGGGCTTGCATACTTAGGTGAGTTACAATAATAATGCCACTTTTGTCTTCAGAGTTGCACTGTGAACATGGAAATGGATCCTAAGAATGAGCCCTCTCTATCCTTGGTTTTGGCATAAATCCAATGCTCATTCCAAAGGTTTCTCCAAATCCTGGTGAAGCTTATATTCTCTTGTTGTTTCTATGTAGGGAAGGATTTACCGAAAACTTGAGGAGCTGAGGGATTTTAAATGCCCGAAGAATTAATTCTCCTAACCCTAAGACTTGAAAAGTCACAAAAATTACATCCCCCTGATAGTTTCAGCCCTCCACCCTCTGACGTTCCTTGAAACTCAACTCTTCTCTTTCCAATATGCAGCACAGTCTAGATAGGTCAGCTGCTACTCAGCCTAAGGCTGACTTTTACACATCCCAAACCTGATGTTCTGCCAAAAAAAAGAGAAAAAGAGAGAGAAAGAGAGAAAAAGAGAGAGAAAGAAAAAGAGAGAAAGAGGAAAGAGAGAAAGAAAGAAAGAGAGAGAGAAAGAAAAAGAAAGCCTGACAGTTACTAGCTTTTAGCAGCCTCGAAAACAAAACTAGATAAATTTTCAGAGAGAGAAAGAAAGAAGGAAAGGAGAGAAAGAAGGATGTGAAGGAAAGGAGAGAAAGATAGATGTAAAGGAAAGAAAGAAAGAAAGCCAGTTGCTAGCTTTTAGCAGCATCGAAGATAAAATTAGAGAAGTCTTCAGAAACTTACTTTTCTTTTCTTCCTGCTCCACACCCCTCAACTTCATTCTCTGTAAGTGAAAGGGAGAAGCAGAGCAAAAGAAAGGGTTCATTTTTTTTAACCACAAATTAAAATTTTGCCACAAATTTTTAGGAGGCAGAATTTTTGTTTTAATTAGATTTCTTTTTCTTTATCACATCACTATTCTCATTCACACACTTAGGGTTATTGAAACAAAAATGGATACTTCTGCCCCAATATTCATTCTCCCCTTCTTTCTCAAAAAGAGAAGCTGAACTTTTTACTTCAGCTTAGCTACCAAGGATAAAAACATTTTCTGGTCTACTTTAGAGTTGAGTGTTACTGTGTGACTGTTTTCTGGCAAATGGGACAAGTTAAGCAAAAAACTACTTGTGACTTCTGGGGAGTACATTTAATGGAAAGGACAAATACTAATTTGCTCCTTTCTCCATCTGCTATTTAAAGCATCACTGTGATGGCTGGAACTCTAGAAGCCATCTTGGTACATGAGTTGGAGTCAGCGTGCTGATGATGACAGCATAGTACAAAGAGAGCTGAGTCCTTGGCAAACCATGAAGCTGCTAGCCCTGAAATGCTTCCCTCCAGACTCTATTTTTATGGAGGAAAAGCAAATTCTATTTTGTTTATGTCACTGTCATGTTGTATTTTCTGCTATTTGCAACCAATTTATTAATAATTTATATGCTTTTAACTATGCTGGTTGGTTTGTTGGTTTTGCCTGCAAGTCTTCATTTTCTCACCAACATACTGTATCCTACCAATAATCTAACAGAAAAGTAACCTGCATACTGATGGTTGCCCTTTTTTAGCAACCTTCATTTCCAAGCTTCTAAAGCAACTATGGTGTACCTATCAGTAGGTGTTCAGCTGCAAGTAAGACAGTTCCTCACTCAAACTACCCTAAGCAATAAGCAACTTGATCTTAAGTTGATGTAAAATTCAGATGCTCAGCAGGTTGCTCAATTCAGTGGCTCCATTATGTCTAGATGGACCCAGGTTCTTTTCCTCTCCTTGTCCTCCCATCTTCGTTGTCAGCCTCAGCCTCAAGATGGTGCCCAGATGTACTTCCAGGCATCATATCCAGACACTGTCATGTCCACAGAAGTAGAGAGAATTTGTGTTTCTTTTACAGAAACAGGGTTCCTCCCACTGACGAGATTGGGTGACATACCACAAACTCATTGTCAAAGACAGGGGATTATCCCTAGAGGATCTGGAGCTAGGGCAGTGATGAAGGGTTGCATACAAAGAACCAGATGAAGTCCCGTCTGGATGAAATTTGGGTGTTTAAGCAATTTAGGACTCTTTCAGTAAAGAATGAATGTTGGACAAACAACCAATGGCAGCCACCAGAAATATAAACCAACTACACAATTACATGACATCTTGATCATTAATATAAAATCTTTATGTCAAGTCCAAAGATATGAAGAGAAATACAACTCTACTTCACCTGTTATTCATCTTATAAAGTAACTTTCAGTAATAGGGTTGAGACCCTCTCTCTAATTGTATCCACTTTCCCTTTGTCATACACAGATGCCTACTATTCCATATTTAATGTTCATAATGTCTACGTATTTATATAAGAATTAAATATTTGTTTGTATCTCTAAGAAACATTTGGTATTACCTAGTAAACCTAAAGGTTAGCATACCCTAGGACACAGCAATTTTATTCTTAGGCACATACTGTTTTGCATGTTCTAAAAATGTACATAAAAGCATAGAGCTATTATATATTTTTTCAACTTGATTTTTTCTCAATATTATGTTTGTAAGACTTTGCCATATTGTTACATGCAGTTTCAGCTTATGTATTTTCATTGCTGGCATTGTATTTCATTGTATCAGTATGCCACAGTTGACTTACCCACTCCCCAGCTGATGGAATTATGCTATTTCCAAATGTTTGCTGTTACAAAATTCTCTTATGAACATATCGTATATATCTTTTTGATCAACATGTGCAAGAGTTTCTTTAGATATAATCCTAGGAATGAAATTGCTAGGTCATCAGATGTATACATTTTCAGTTTTAGTAAATGCTGCCAAATTCTTTTCCAAAACGTTGGTACCAATTTACTTACCCAGAAGCAATGAATGAGAGCTCTTTCTGCTCTGCATGTTTTGCAATACTTGATATCCTCAGATTTCTCATTTTAGCCAATTGATGATTAGGAAATTCTATGATACTGTTTGAATTTCCATTTCCAAGATTGAGTGTTTTTTTCACATATTTATTGTTCTTTGCTGTTCTTTCTTCTCTAACTCTTCCTTTCACATACTTTATTCATTTTGTTGTTAAGTAGTTTGTCTTATTGATTTGTAGAAGTTATTTATATATTCTGGATTGTACTTCTTCCTTTGTTACATGAGCCTCAGATATATTATTTCTAGTGGTGGCTTGCCCTTTAACTTTCTAATGGGGTTATTGATGAACAGAAATTATAGATTCTGGTATATTCACGTTTTCTTTCAAAGTTTGCACTCTTTTTCATAAGAAGTCATTTGTTGCTTTGAGGTTGAGAGACTGTTTTATTATATTTTTCCTTCTAAAGTGTTAAGGATTTAAAACACCACATTATCTTTATCTTATCTGTTATGTTACAGAGAGTTTTTATGATTCAATTCTAAGATTTAAAAAATTATTTTGATTCCTTCTTTTACTTCTAAGAAAGTTAGAATTAAAAAATTATAAATACATGAGGCTTTTATGTGGCTTAATTTTTTTTTAAGTATAGTAAAATAAACATAAAGATAACAAAATTTATTATCTTAACTATTTTAGGTGTACAGTTCAGTACATTAACATTGTATGCAACCATCACCACCAATTCCATAATTCTTTTTATCTTGCAAAACTGCAGCTGTTCTCATTAAACAACTCCCCATCCGGCATCTCCTATTCTCTTACATTCTCCATTCTCCTTTCTGTATCTATGAATTTGATGACCCTACATACTTCATATAAGTGGAATCATACAATATTTGTACTTTTGTGACTGGCTTATTTCACATAGCATAGCTGTCTTCTGGTTTATGCATGTTGTAGCATGTATCAGATTTTTCTTCTTTTTCAAGACTAAATAATATTCCACTGTAGGGCAGAAATTTTGTTTGCTTATTCATCTGTTAGTAGACATTTGGTTGTCTCTACCAAAATGAATAAGGGCTGTTGTGAACAATGCTGCTATGAATATGGATGTACAGATACCTGTTTAAGCCTCTGATTTCAATTTTTTGGAGCATATGCCTAAGTGTGAAGTTGCTGGATGATATATGGTAATTTTATTTTTAATTTTTTTATGAACTGCCATAGTGGCTACACCATTTTACAACTCTGTCAACACAACAGTGCACAAGGATTCCAATTTGTCCACATCCTCACCAATATTTGTAATTTCTGTTTAACAGTAGTCATCCTAATGTGTGTGAGGTAGCATCTCATTGTGATTTTGATGCATTTCCCTAATAATTATTGATGTTGAGGATTTTTTCATGTGCTTATTCACCATTTATATGCCTTCCTGGGGAAAAAAGCACCAATCCAAGTCCTTTGGCCATTTTTTAATTGATTGTTGAGTTGTAGAAATTTAAAAAAAAAAATTCTGGACAGTAATTTCTTGTCAGATATATGGTTTGCAAATATTGTCTCCCTTTTTAGAGGTAACCTTTCCACTCTGTTGATTATGCCCTTTGATGCACAGAGGTTTATCGATTCTTATCATGTTCAACTTTTTTCTCTCATTGCCTATGCTTTTGGTGCCATATCTAAAAAAAAAAAATTATCGCCAAATCCAACGACTGAAGCTTTTCTCTCCTTAAAGAGGTGATGGTAACAATACTTGCCTGTAAGAGTCTGTTTGGGCTGCTGTAACACCATCACAGACCAGATGGCTTAAACAGTAGGAATACATTTTCTCACAGTTCTAGGGGCTGGAAGTTCAAGCTCAAGGTGCCAACAGGGTTGGTTTCTTGTGATGGCTCTCTCTTTGGCTCACAGCTGCTGGCTTCTTGCTGTGTCATCTCATGGCCTTTCCTCTGCACTTGCACATTCCTGGTACCTCTTCCTCTTCAGGAAGACACCAGTCTTTTTGGATTAGGGCCTCACCCTTATGACTTTATTTAACCTTCATCACCTCCTTGAAGGCCCTGTCTCCAAATGCAGTCACATTAGGGGTTAGGGCTTCCATCAATCAATTTTGCGAGGACACAATTCAATTCCTAGCACTAACTCAGAATTCTGTGAGATAATAAATGCGACTCATTTAGCATAACACTGCTATACATTTTATAGTCCATTAATGCTAGCAGTGGGCATTTACACCATCGCTATTATTGTTTAAGAGTATAGTTAAGGGTGTGTGAAATTGAGCTGAGAAGTTCGGTATGACTAAAAGTTTATGTCACTCTTAAATGCTTGAGACTCAACTCAATTCTACCCCTTAAAAGCTATGTGAACTCATGCAAATTACTTAGTTCTTCTGAAACTTGGTGGCTTCCACTGTAAAACGGGATAACAGTAGCAGCCTCATTTCAGGTTTTTTTGGGGGATGAAGATGTGAATTAAATAAAATAATGCATTTAAGGCACTAAGCACAAGCCTGGCACATAGAAACCACTAAATGAATGGTAGCCACTGTGGCACCCAAGATAGAATGGATTTATAATAAATGAAATACCTGAGGTAACTGATAATTATGTGCAGTGAAAATGACAGAGCCAGGATAGTATGAAAACTTCAAGCCATAGAGTTTATCCATTTGTCAGAGATGAGCCACTTACATGGTTTTAAACTTTCTAGGAACCATCTCAATAAAAGAAACATGAGCAGTTAAAAATTCCACAGCATCTACAAGGTAAAAACCAACCAACGTTTAGAAGAGGCACAACTATTTATTATTTTACAAATGGATAGCATTTTATTCTGTGAATCCTCAAGAAGTTCTCTATCTCCTTCTGCTGTCTGGAGTCTCACAGCTGCTGGGTTCCTGTCTCTCCAAAGGCTGTCAGGTTCTGTGAGCTTCTTTCCATTAAATTGCCTTTTTTTCCTCAATTTAGGCTAATTTTGGTTCCCTTGTATGGAAATAAAAATGCCTGTTCCATCCAAATACCCTTACGGGGCACATATTTTGCCTTGACTCTGTGAGAACTGCTGTCCCAAGTCACTGATACATGTTAACTTTTAATCACATGAAGTTCATGATGTAGGTACAACCGGGGATCAGAAAAGTTACATGAAGTAGGTACTATTGGGGCTCAGAAAACAATGCCATGAAGTATGGCACTTTGGAATGCTGAATGCTTTGAACTAAAGGAGGACCATTCCCTCTGACCTTCTCCCACCCCATGTCTCTCACCCCTCTTTCCCTTTCAAAGTGCAGGGAGGGGCTTTCTTTGAAGTTCCCTTATCTAACTATGGGAAGTTCCTCCAGAGGCATGCAATTTTCATGAGCCTCCCCACTAGAATGTCATCAAACAGAGTAGATAACTCATAGGAAAGGAGACTTCTGAGGACTGCTATCTGAGGGACTTTACCTGTATACTAAGATAGCCTATGCTTATCATGTGTTTCCTCCCTTAGCTTGCCCATAGCTTGTGTCACCACCTCCTCACCAGAAGCCTCAAGACCCTATTTCTTTCTGTAGCTCAAATAGCTATCTGAGCTTCAACTGCATTGCCCATATTTGAGTCTTTTGCTATTTGTCAGGCTCCTGTGTAAATGCATGTTAAATCTGTGTGTCTTTCTCCTATTAACCTGTCAGCTGTCAAGTCTGCCAGAGGCCCAAATGATTAAGATTTCAGAAGGTGGAAAGAAAATTCCCCTCACCCCATAGTTCAGTCAACACCTCCATTTTACAGGTGAGGAAATTGAAGCACAGAAAGGTTAAAAAGCTTTCCAGGCTCACCCAGCTACAAGTGACAGAGCAAGCATACAAATAAGATGTCCATGACCTTGACCACTGCCTTTCCATCCTAGAAACCAAGGTCAGTGCCACCAGGCTGTTTAAGACAACATCCCTCAGTGCAGGCTTAAGGCATCATGCCACAGCACATTTAAGAATAAGCAGTCTTTGTGCGGAGCAAAGTGATGTGGATCAGGTGTGTGGCTGTTTATAAATCTACCTTAATTCAGGGATACTTCAAAGTATCTAGAGGAATGAAAGGATTTCATATCTATCTACATTTCTAATTAAATCCTGTTTCTTTTTTTCATTTGAAGATGTTGACAAGCTAAGCATTCCAAATTATACACCCCATCAAGTACCAGGGAGTCAGAAGCAGAGTAGGTATTAGTCCAGGTCAGCCCTATTAAAATCACAATTCTGTCATTTCCTAACTCAGGTATCTAGAGAAGGTTATTTAAGCTCCCTAATTTTCTCACCTTCAAAATAATATCTATCTTATAGGGTTGTTGTAATGATTAAATGAGAAGAAAGTTTTTGGTAAGCATAGTTCTTAGCTCCTGTTACTGTTGTCCATGTGTGCTGCCATTACCTGCTGTGCAGCCATCCTGAGGTGTCAGTTAAATACAGGACTATTGATTAAATGACTCAAGGGCTTGGGGGTAGGATTGTTACTGTCTAAAAGACAGGGAAAAGAACAAGTTCCTGAATGAACATCTTCTTCATTTCCCCTTACAGTTGAGCAGAGGAACCATTTGTCATCTGGTCCACAAGTTTTCCAGAGAATAACCTTTGGTTGATTTAACCACATGGATAATTGGGCAAACTATATCTTCCAAGCATGGTTGCAGAAAAATTCTAACACTGATCTAACAACCAGGCACTTTGACCATATAAAAAGTAAAATAAAGCTCAACAATCAGAAAGTCCAATTTGGAAGGTTAACTTCTTATAAAAGTAGCTAATGGCAGAGTGCACACTTGAATGAGATGATTTGTTTCATAGGGATGTTAAACATGCAGAGTTTGATGGAAGGTGGGTAGAGATGGAGTGGTTTGGCAAACCAAAGATTTTGGCTATAGGTGATTGTCCCTTATCCTTGTAATAACAAGCATAGGTGGTAATAATAATACCTTGCCATCTGGAGAGAATGCTTATCCTTTTATATTTACATTACTACCAAAGAGCATGCACCCAGTTTAGGCAAGTATTTATGTAACATCACTAAATTGAATAAGCACCTAGGAGATATTCCTCCAGTAAATATAGGTGGATCACAAGCATCAAGTAGACATATAGAGCAATTAGAACCCTCACACACTGCTGTTGAAAATGTAGAATAGAGCAACTACTGGAAAACTATTTAGGGGTTACTTAAAAATTCAAACATAGAGTTAAATTTGACCCAGCAATTCTACTCCTAGGGATATTCCCAAGAGAAATTAAAACATACGTGCATGCAAGAAAAGTTGTGTGGGCATGTTTATCATACCATTATTCATTATTGTAAAAAAAAAACCCTGGAAATGACCCAAATATCCACGAGGTGAATGGATAAATGAAATGGTGCTTCCATACAATGAACTATTATTCAATAATAAAAAGGTGTGAAGTATTGACATATGCTACAAAATGGGTGAGCCTTGAAAGTATTACGCTGAATGAGTGAAGGCAATCACAAAAGATCACATATTGTATGATTATAAATATGCAACAATTCCAGAATAGGCAAATCTATGGAGATGGAAGTAAAGTAGTGAATGTCTAGGGCTTGGGGGAGGGTGGAGCAGGAAGTGATTGCTAATGGGTAAGAAGTTTATTTTTGAAGTGACAAAAATGTTCTAAACTTACATCATGGTGATGATTACACAGCTCTGTGAATATACTAAAACCATTGAGTCGTACACTTTGGGTTAATTCTGTGGCATGTAAATTGTATCTTAATAAAGATGAAAAAAGAAAGGATTAAGTAGGCAGCTTGGTTGAAACTAGGGAGGGAAACATTACCCTAAATGTAGCTATGGGGATGAATCACAGATAGAATATCCAGGCCAATAAAATCCAGAACAGTGCCTCCCAACTGGGAGTGATGCTGCCCGCCAGGGGACATTACATTTGGCAGTGTCTGGAGACATTTGTGTTATTACAGGAGAGACGGTTGCTATTGGCACCTAGTGTGTGGAGGCCAAGGATGCTGTTAAATATCCTAAGATGCATGCAGGACAGCTCCCAACAAGAAAGGCTTGTCAGCCCACAATGTCAATAGTGCTAAGTTGAGAGACCCTGCTTTAGCTGAAAGGAGTTAGGCAAATAGTAGCACCTACTTCAGAGGATTGTTCTCACCTCCACCCCACCAAAAGAGTCTGGGTTAAGTAGAGATAGGAAGTTGTCGCCTAATGGATCATTTATACTAAGAATTTCACAGTCTAACCATCTACAGTCTAATTCCTAGACTTGCTTACCACCCAGGGTCTGCCTTGGTAGAAATTTACCACCATTTGATCAGTTTCCAAGAGCTGGTAGTTTAGAAATAAATAGAAAATAGTTTATCATTCATCTGCTCCAACCAGTGTGTTCTGTGTTTAGTGAATCTTTCATACATTCTTGGGAAACAAAAGAAAAAATTATTGGTAATTTATTTCCAAAGACTGGAAAACAAATTTGTGATAGTTTACAAATAATCAGAATCCATTGTCCCTGTGTTATTTTGAAATCCAACTTCACAGGATCATAAAATATTGGCGAAGTAAGGGAAGGATTTTTAGCCATTATGTAGACCAGAAATATTTATTTCATAGAAAATCTATACTGAAGCCAGTAAAAACACATGGCAGCTGGAAGACTTCTCATGGTACTTCTAGAGATACTTTATAATTAGCCACACTTAGAGACAAGCCAAGCAGCCAGTCAATCACGCAAATTAGTGGCAAGGAATTTGGGAAAAGGATATGTTATAAAACTGGGCACATAACAAGCACATGCAGAGAATTCTCCCAGAACTTGAGAACATTAAATTGGACTCAGTTGGTCTGTCAAATATAAATAAATTGCCAGGGGGTCAGGAGGTTTGGTTCACTTATATCCTAGAGACTTTAAGATCTCATTTTCTTTGTGTATAAAATAAAAGGGTTAGAGTAAATGAGGAGCTCCTAAAATTAGTGGAGCTTATTAAATTTGTCCAGATTTTCAAACCGAATTCCTAGGAAGTCTGAATCCATTAGTCTGGAGTCAGGCATAGGCACCCAGGCTTCAAGTTATGAGTGATTTTCATGTACATCCTGGTTTGGGAATAACAGGACATAGTTATCATATTGATCCTGGATGCTTTACCTACACAGAGATCCAGGGCTTAGCATGGTGAGGCAGGAATCATCCCCTGCATGTAAATCATAAAGGAAAATTAAAGAAATCTTCCAGGGAAGATGAGGGCCTGGTGAAGAGGGTGCTAAGGGGAGGGAGGATTCCCCAGTGCTGGATGCTGTTGCTATGGCAACTCATCTTTTCCCAGCATGTGTTCTGAAAAGCTGCCTGTGCTGTGTGGGGCAGTGGGTGGGGGAGGCTCCAGGTCTGATGGAGTGCAGATTGTTCATGTCATCAATTTGGAGATGAAGACTTGTGAATAGAGCAGGATAATCAAATAAAAGCAGGTCTTAATATAAGGACCAACAGCATTTCTTAGTAATCTTAAATATTTGGATGTTTGGTTCGTGTTCATTGCAGGTAACCCAAATGGAACGCTGTTTTCTACTTTGTTTTGTTTTCTAGAGATTTTTCTGAGTTTGATACTTTAATGCTTCTCTCCACCCCAAGCCCTCACCTCATGGAGGTTCATTGTATCCTTATTTAGAAGAACAACAAAAGTGACCCAAAAAGTTTAGACTGATTGAAGTGAAGCAGCATGCCTAACCTCGTAGTGAGCCCCAGGAGGACAGACTCCTCTTCCACTCTGAGTCAGTCCTTCTGCATCATTTGTTTTCTCCTCATGCTCCCTGGAAGATGGCAATGACAGGAAGGGAGGAGGTCAGCTGTATAATGGAATTCTAAGTGTGGGGAATGAAGGTCCCTGGGAGAGCCTGACCCACTCAGGGTTGTTTCCTCACTGATGGATCAGCAGTAGAAGGTGATGTTTGAAATGCGCACTGCAGTCATAGCTTCTCTACTGACCCATCAAGTCTAGTGTTTATTAGAGCCTGCATTATACTGGATGCTTCCCTAAACATTTTACATGAAGGATTTCTTTAGTCCCCAGAACAACCCTCTGGTTTAGGTTCTATTGTTCATCCCATTTTACAAAAGGAAAGTTGAGATTTAGAAGGTTTCTATGACTTATTCAAGATCTCCCTGCTAAGTATGTGATAGAACAGGCCCAGACATATATCTGTCAAAGCCTGTGTTCTTGACTACCGCTATCTCCTAATGAGCCATACAACTTTTCTTATGTCTACATGAAGGAGTTGGCTTAGAAAATGGCATCTTGGAATAGGTGTCACTTGAAATAAGTTTGGGGAATACCAAGTGAAATAAATTAAATATTTTTTCAGGACTTATCAAAGCCTATTTATTACGCTGATATGTACTGATAAAACATTCATCCATTTCTCACATTTATTTGATCTTGGAATAGTTTACTCTCATTTTACAAGACTATTGTTGAACACAACTCACTTTAGGAAATACAGAATTTGCTGATTGTTAAGAGCCTGATTAGTACTAAAGGCTCTTCCTTCTCTGCTCATTCTGGCTATGTTCTTAATCTGTCATGCTTTCTCTATCCTTATCCCCTCACCTTTTTTTAAATGACAACTTTATGCAGGTACTTTTTGGTAATAGCCATTCTTACATGTGTGAGGTGACATCTCACTGTCATTTTGGTTTGCATTCTCTGATAATTAGTGGTGTTGAGAATATTTTCATATGCCTATGGGACATTTATATGTCTCCTTTGAGAAATGTCTATTTAGGTTCTTTGCCAATTTATAATTTTTTTGTGTGTTGTCGTATTGTTTTAGTGCCTGATATGTTGTGGATATTAAAACTTTATCGGACGTATGTATGGTTTGCCAATATTTTCTCTCATTCTATAGCTTGTTTCTTCACTCTGTTTGTTTTACTGTGCAGAAGCTTTTGGGTTTGATGCCATCTCATTTGCCTATTTTTGCTTTTTGTCCTGTGCTTTGGGGTTACATCTAAAACCATCATTTCTGAGACCAAGGCCAAGAATGTTTTTCATGTTTTTCCTTCTAGCAGTTTTATAGTAGTTTCAGATCTTACATTTAAATCTTTTTAAGTTGTTTTTTTTTTATATGGTGTGAGATGAAATTTAAATTCCATTCTTCTGCATGTGGATGTCCAGTTTGCCCAATACCATTTATTAAAATTCTTTTCCTCGTTGTGTATTCTTGGCACCTTTGCCAAAGATCAATTGACTGTAAAGGCATGGCTTTATTTTTGGGCCTTCTATTCTCCTTTATTCCAGAACCATGCTGCTTTGATTAATATAGCTTTGCAGTACATTTTGAAGTCAGGTAGTGTGATGCCTCCAGATTTGTTCTTATTGCTCCAGATAGTTTCAGCTATTGTGGATTGTTTCTAGTTCCAAACAAATTGTAGAATTGTTTTTATTTAATTTCTATGAAAATGTCATTTGAATTTTCTTAGGGATTGTATTGATTCTGTAGACCACTTTGTATTAAGGACATTTCAACAATATTGATTCTTCTGATCCATGAACAGGGATATATTTCCATTTATTTGTTTTTCCAACTTACTTCATCTTTTTTTAAATTTTA
The DNA here is from genome assembly GCA_963573385.1 of Cacajao melanocephalus. NCBI lineage: Eukaryota > Metazoa > Chordata > Mammalia > Primates > Pitheciidae > Cacajao > Cacajao melanocephalus. The sequence continues at coordinate 56,871 of CAUYLG010052318.1, read as the reverse complement.
TTTTATTTTATTTTATTTTATTTTATTTTATTTTACAGTTTTCAGTGTACAGATCTTTCATCTCCTTAAAGTTATTTCTGTTTGGGGTTTTTTTTTTTTGATGCAATTATAATTGGGATTTATTTTTTAAATTTCTTTTTTCAGGTAATTCATCGCATATAGAAAGTCCATTTCACATACACACAAACATGGTCACACACATATACATACACATACATTGTGTATTGAAACTTTGTTGTATATGGAAATTTCATTAGTGTATAGAAAGACAACTGATTTTTCTATGTTGATTTTGTATCCTGCAACTTTACTGAATTCGTTCATTAGTTCTAACCGATTCTTGGTGGAATCTTTGGGGTTTTCTATGTATAAGATCATATCATCTTTAAACAAAGACGATTTTATTTCTCCCTTTCTGAATTAAATGCCTTTTATTTCTTTTTCTAGCCTAAATACTTTATCCAGAACTTCCAATGTTATGTTGAAGACATTAGACCTGGAGCCCGGGGCCATTAGAGTCAGCCTCACATTTACTAGGGACAGGCCTGGTGCTGGGGTCCATGGTGAGGTTAGGTGCTCACTGTACCCCCACGAGGAAGGCATCTCCTTGTGCTCTGCTGTATGGGCTTGGGAGAGAGGTGATGTGGGTAACATGAAACCATCCTTCCTACCCTCTTCAATGTATCCTTCCTCATTTGTGCTCCACCAAGATGTTGTAATCTCTCACCTGAATTCCTTAGCTCTCCAGAAGGTATTTTACCTGTAGATGGTTGTTTAAACTGATGTTTCTGTGAGGGAACAAGCTCTGGGAACTCCTACTTCACCATGTTAGTAATACCATTTCTGTCCATCCAGTTTTAAAGTCAGTATTCTGACTTCTGATCAAATTGAGGATTATTTCTGGGAATGATCAAATGTTGCATGGTTTCTCAGTTGTTTTTGCCAGCCAATAAGAAGCTTTTTGTATTGAATTAATTTCCAGGCCTTTTTTTTTTCCCATTTCCCTTTTGATTTCACTAGCAGAAAATAGTATATAACCCAGACTGCACCAGACATGTAAGTAGATTTGGCACAAGAGCCGGCATTCTGCCTGTCACTGTAACAGGTAGTTCATCAATACTCTGACCTGCAGAGGAGAAATCTAAAACTCCCATGTGTATTTGAGGGAACTGGGGAATGTTCATCTTCATTTGCAATAGTAAGGCAATTGGAGATAATTCACAGAATTTTTCAAAAAGATGCTTAGTATTTCACAGACATTCATGTAAAGAGAATTAATTGCACACTCTTCTTTTCTTTGTAGAGAAACAAGAATTTGAGGCTCTGTGTCATTCTGATGAACTGGGTGGCCTGGAGAACGTTCCTCAATTAATTCAAGAATTATCTGTAGGGTTTGTTTTTTTTTTTTGAGGTGAGGTTTTACTCTGTTTGCCCAGGCTGGAGTGCAGTGGTGTGATCTCGGCTCTCTGCAACCCCCACCTTCCAGGTTCAAGCAATTCTTCTGCCTCAGCCTCCCAAGTAGCTGGGACTACAGGCGTGTGCCACCATGCCCAGCTAATTTTTGTATTTTTAGTACAGACAAGGTTTCACCATATTTGCTAGCCTGGTCTGGAACTCCTGACCTCAGTGGATCCACCCTCCTTGGCCCCCCAAAGTGCTGGGCCTGCAAGTGTGAGCCACTCTTGGCTACGAGCTTCTATTACAGAATCAGCACTTTGCTAGATCCTGGGGAGATGGAAACAATAAAGCACAGTCCCAGCTACCAAGGAGTTAAGGTCTAATGTCTTCATATTAATATTCATCTCACCATTTACAATTTCTAGTTTTCTATAGTGAAATGAATACAGAGGAGGTTTTACTTATCAAGTTTTCTTTTGTGACACAGCCAAATGTTTACAGATCATTTAAAGTAATATTATTAAATATCTTCTCCAGTAAGTCTGATAAAACTGATCCCTTTGAAAATAGTTTTGTCAAAAATGTCTTATTTTGATGTTGTGTAGTAATATCAACATCTTCAACAGCCTTTGGCATGAATTAGCTTATGTCAATTTCCAGATAACCTGGTGAGATAGATAGTGAAGTTGTTAGAATTCTGATCCAGTGGGCATCTTAGAAAAATCTCTAAAGAGATAGAGGGAACTTTTCTAATGCTGGTTGAAGCATTGCACCTTACAGCTCTATAGCACTATGAGATAGCTGTGATCATCTCCACATGACAAAGATAAATGATGTGTTCTGCCCAGGATCATATAGCAGGTTAGTGCTAGAGTAAAGCAAGAATTTATCACTGGAAATGAAGCAAAATATTAATATTAATTTACTGCTCTGCAGTAGGATGAAATCAAATACCCCTAAAAATAGTGGGCTTAAACCAACACGAGATGAGCCAACCCCACAACCACAGTGGGACGAACCTGTGTGGACTGACCCCCTGGTCATTCTCCCACTACATTCCACCAGGCCTTTAGAGAGTGCCTAAAAAGAGAGCTGAATACCCTGACTTCCCTGTCTGGCTTTCAAGATGCACAGAAACCATGCTCAGCCCTTTTTAGGTTTTTGACTTTTAGGCAGGATTTTGCTACACAGAGCACTCATGCAGAGCTAAGGGAAACTCAAAGGGGTTGATTGTGCCATGATTTATATAAGATATTAAGGCAGGTTCACCTCCAGAGTTTTAGTTCCAGATATCTCTACTTAACCATTTTCATTATATTATTCTTTACTATTAATTTACTCAATTTATTTACTTTTCCATTCATTTACTCATTCATCCATTGTCTCCTTAGTTTTGAATTCCCAGATATACATAGCAAGAATAATTGCAGTCTTAGTGTAATGAATCAAGTTGCCTAATATTGCTCTGTTTCTCAGCTACCTAAAACTTTTCCTCCACAGTTTTGGTTGTTAGAATTCTTGAAAGGTCAAGGATACTTATTTTGAATGCAAACTCTAAAATTTAAATATATATGTTTTATCTGAGGTTTTCTTGGATTTGAACTATATCTTTTTCCCACACTGTCTCACTTGAACATTTAGATATCTTGAAATTGGCTTCCATTGTTTTTACTGTTACCACACTTAAAAAATATCCTGAGCTGCTGGCTATAATATGGTTCCTGCCCCAGATATATTCTAGTTATTCAGAAGAATGTTGGTCAAAACTCAGACACCAGGGCAGTAAGTGATTTCAAAAGAAGCCAGTCAGTGAGCCGTTAGAACACCTTTTCCCATTAAAAGCATATTGCTTGTTCCTAATCAAATTACCGTATGCTCATCAAGTTGTTTCTTTCACAAAACTGTTTCTAGTATTTTCCAATGAATGATGTTAAGCTGGCTACCCTGTAATTAGTTACTCCAGCTTATATTCTTGTTTAAAATAATTTTCAAAATTTTCAGAACTCAGATATGTTTCTGTTATGAGACACTTTTGGTTATTTAGCATTCGGGCTGCAGGAACTATGCTTTCTTCGCCATTCTTGGCTCCCTAGAACCCAGCAAAGTACTGGGAATATAATGCATGCATAATTATGGTGGAAATAATTATATTATTTTAATCATATTTTAGCTCTATTACGTCATTTTCTTTGTCTCCTGGTTCCCACCGTAATGGAGGTGAACTCCAAGATTTGTCTCAGTTATGTTAGGCTGGCCTTGCTTCTCAGAATGTCTTCTATTGGCCCTACTTCTAATCCTGGCACCCCAAGAGTCATCTCATAGTTTCCTTCTAGGAGGAGAGAATATGGATGAACAGCTCCAAAGTTATGCATCATATCTCATTTTATCTTCTCAGCTGGTGCTTAGAGATAAGTCCCCTTATTGCCTTTTACAGGTGAGGAAACCACAGGGCTGAAGGAACTGGCCTGATTTGACTCCAGTAGGAAGTGGTAAACCCAGGGTCTGAGTACAGTTGTTTGACTCTGAACTTACGTTCTTTCTTTTACATCATTCTCCCTCATTTTCCAAGGATATCTTCTTCTTCAATTTTAGAGGTCAGCAGCTAGCTTTCTCTGTTCCTTTGCTTCCAATCCTCTAATGCTACCACTGCCAGTACTTTTCTTTCTCCAATCTCTTTATCTAGATCTACAAGACTTGCCCCTTGAACTCCATATTCATATGTTTCTGGCTGTGTATCCCACCTCTACCCAATCTCTTCTGGCTGTTGCCCCCTCCCCTCTACCTTCCACTCTGTCCGACAGCCCCATTGCCTTTCCTACCAGAGCTGATGGCTCTCCTCTCCAACTAGTCCTGCTGAATGCAAAGCTTGCCTTAAAGAACTTCTAAAACTTGATAAAGAGACAAGGCTGCCATATACAGAAAGTTCAAATATGATTCAAGATCTCAATTGTCATTGAAGATCACAATGTGAGAATGACCTCATGAATAGTATAACTATCTATCAAATGGACCATTTGTGCAATGAAAGGTGGTCAGGGAAGAACACCTGGAGGAGCAAAATTGAGCTGGATTGTGGAGGAACACAAGACCAAAACAGGTAGAGGACAGTGTTGGGGACATGCCAGTCTGGGACAATGGCAGAAGGAAACATGCCTCGGTCCACGTGAACATGGCGAGCTCAAAGGATGAGGGGGGAACTTGGGTCAAAAGAGCTTCAGGATCTCACCATGAGAAATGATGCGTTCTTTTGAATAACAGATTTAAAGGCCATTGAGGTTTCAAGGATAATGTTCTGTTTTATTATTTTCATTATTCAGTTCAATCTTTTTTTTTTTTTTTTTTTTTTGCAGATTGTTTAGAACATTGCTTTAGCATCTCAGAGGATAGATAAATTTAGAAGCTATGATTTCAATGCTGACTTGGGTATTTATCTGGTTCTATAGAAATGTACCTTGCATTTCTGTAATAATTATTATTTTTTTTCTTTAATTATCTGTATTTTCAGCTTTGCCTCTGCTAATTCTTTTTTAGCAATGACTGAGTTGTATCTATTAAAATGAAATCCTTGTCTGTCCTTTTGTAATAAATTCAGCTGCAGCCTGAGTATTCTAACTGAATAGCATGACTGCAGCTCTGACCTGACTTCGTTTTTGAGACTGTCAAAAGTAATTAGGGATGGACAGATTTTCCCACTCAGCATCTGCAAATGCAAAGATATGGAGAAGGAGTCTCAAGTATCATTAGCATCATCTTTCTGCCTGCTTTTTATATCTCCATGTGAAATAGTCTGTTTCATCACTGGCAAGGTCTCTTATGGGAGCTGTCCTTCTTCCTATGGAACATCAGATTTTCCCTCAATTGGGAAGGAAGAAATGAGTACATCTTTAGAAGATAGGATGGGTTTTGTTATCACATTGGCCTTCCACTGAAAGATACGTGACATTGGGCAATTTACTCATTCTTGCCCATGTTAATTTCCTCATCAGGAATTAGTTACTTCTGTAGATTTTGTGAGGATCCCATGAAGTAACACATATAAGACAACTTGCAAAGTAATAGTTTCCTTTAATAAAATGGACAGAAATTGTATTTCAGAAAGGCTTCTTTCTCCCTCAGGAACAACATGCCTAGGAGTAGCAATATTTTTAGATGAGGAGAGGTGAGATGCAGAATGTCAGAAAAGTGAAAAAGGGTATGGGTTACTGTTGGAAACTATCTTTCATTCAATAATAAATAAAATTAAGGTATATTTAAAGATTTTTAAATGATTTTAATCTTACAGAAAAGTAAAAGTTGCAATACACATCAAAACTCAATCAGGTAAGGGTGAAAGATCCAAAAGGAGGCTGAGGACAAAGACGATCTTTTGTGAATTCATAGCTTTGCCAAGGGCTGTTCTTTCTTACCATCCTCTTCTTCAATTAGTGGATAAATATCCATACATTTGCAGGACACTTTTGGCTAGTGGAATCCAGCAACGTACATTCAGCTAAACTTTGCCTCTAGGCTGCAAGATAATCCAGCTTCTCAGGATTTAAGATGGACTCTGTTTTAAGCACAAATCCCTTTTTGTTGAAAAGGACTTAATAACAAAGCTATTCTTCATTGTAAAACCCAACTAACAGGGCTAACCTCAGGCTAACTCGATTACTGTATTTTCTTTTTGGGCATTCCATTTTTAGAAGAAAGGACTAAATGACAAGAATGAAGTTTAAGTTATTCTAAATGGCATTTGATTACAAGAACTCTTCATCTGAGAGTCATGATGTCTCGTGGGGTCATGTAATCAAACACAAAAAAATTTTTGGTTATTGGTATAACCCTATACAAGATAATTAGTGAAAATGGAGCATGAAGTACATAAAGGAGTATTTAGTTTTGGCAGGAAGCAGCGTCAGATAAGACACACCACAGCCGATGGAAAAAGTGGTTGCCATGGTGACATTGACCAAGATTGGCAGATGTCAATTCTCAGGGTAAGCTGATGATTACCAGGGATGCAAGGAGAGCTCACAGTGAGGAAATCCGAGGGTCTCAGGAGGATTCTGGGAGATTGACATCTAGACAGAGTGACTGATTCATATGCCCTTGTATTCTCCCTCCCTCAAAATTACTTTTATTTTATTCTGCATCTAAGAACCCTTGAAAGTTAAAGCTGCATTCCCAGTTTGGCTGGACTCACCATCATGAGTCTGGACTGATCTTTTTTTCCTTTACCTAGAAATATCTGCAAACATCGTCCAAGAGAGACAGTCCTGTCTTCTGCGAGGATTTGAAGCCAGTTAGGGGTTCTATATTTCTGAATTGGATTAAATGCCACCTTCCAAAATAAAGTGGGATAATCAGGTGTGCTATCTATCACCTTCCAATCCCAAGACTTCCTCAGTTTGTCTAGAAAATTGGAAGCAGCTGAGGCTGTGATGGTGAAAACTGAAAAATAAGCCCATTTATAGGAGACAATATAGTAGCAGCACACGTGCACACAGACACACACACACGGCTCTGTGATTCAGTCTTTAAATTTAAATTCTCTAAGTTTGTATTTAGAAATACAAATTCTCAGGCCTTCCCACAGATTTCCAAAATCAGAAACTCCAGTGTGGAGCCCTGCAATCTGTGTTTCAGTGAGAATGCTAGGGCAGGAGTCTCCAACCCCTGCGGTGCGGACTGGTACTTGTCCATCGTCTGCTAGAAACCAGGCTGCACAGGAGGTTAAGTGGCAGATGAGCAAGCATTACTGCCTGAACTCCACCCCCTGTCAAATCAGCAGTAGCATTAGATTCTCAAAAGAGCAGAAACCCTGTTGTGAAATGCACATGCGAGAGATCTAGGTTGTGCACTCCTTATGAGACTCTAATGCTTGATGATCTGAGGTGGGAGAGTTTTATCACCAAACCATCTTCTCACCCCCAACTCCATTCCTGAAAAAATTGTCTTCTACAAAACCTGTCCCTAGTGCCAAAAAAGTTGGGGACCACTGCTCTGGGGCATTCTGATGGGTGCGCAGGTTGGAGAATCACTATGTTTAAAGAAACAGTAAGTGCTATGAGCTAGTCCCCAGAAGGGTTCCCCTCTTTTGTTTTAGTTATCCAGGAGATTAAAGTAACATTGGCATTATAGTTAATTGTTGTGCCTTGGGGAATGAAGGCTTGGATGTTTATTTTCATGTAGAAGTGAGTCCCATATTCTCTTTTAGGTGACTTCAAGAGGAAAAAATGCTATAACCTGAAAAGTTTACATTAATCCTTTTTAACTCCTGTATTCTGAGGTTCCAACTTCTGTGTTGCATAGAACTGTGGTCTCCTGTCCACTGCATGCCCTTTCTGTGAGTCAGAGGAAATGGCTCTCCTTGACTCCTACCATGCCTGGGTTCTTCCATTAGCATACCACAACAGAGAAAAGAATCTGCACAATCATGCAGTCTCTCCAGGGTTCAAAGAGAGCGGCATCGTACTGATGTACAGAGGTGAAATTCCCGTTCTCTTAGTAACTGCTACTTGAATGCTTTTTATTTGAGAAATTAACCTTTGATTTGGTAGCTGAGATCGTGAGGATAAAAAAAACATGTTATCTGAAGAAGGTGGAATTATAAAATAGTACCAAAGGGCTTTGCATGATTTCAGAGGAGGAAAGCCTGCTGTGCCTGACGGAGGAGAGGAGAAGTGAGAAAGCAGAAAAAGGTGGGAGGGGGAAGAGACAGCAGCACAGGGTGATTTTGAAGCTCATCTTGAGGAAAGGGGCAGTGATGAATCCTCTGTGGTTGAGTGGTTGAAGGACATTTCTAGATGCCTAATATTAAATTAAAAAACATTTGTGTTGCTGCACTAGAAATGCTCCTTCTCTCCCCCACTCTACTTGTAAACATTTTCTGTGTGCAGGATATTTTGTGTGTGGAAAACAAAGTGAAGAGGTTGGTTGGATTCTGAGGCAGGGAAGCAGCAGCCAGGAGACAGAGTTGCCATGAACGTAAACATGCCGTGAGTATGTCTAGAAATCTTGGGCAGGACTTTAGCTTCCACAGAGTATGGAAGTGGGATTTGGACTGTGCTTTATTCAAGTTTCTAAGACAAAGAGACCTCAGTGGATGACAAATCTGCATTTATTTGTGGTGGTATTTGGTCACAGTCATCATTCCGGGGAACAATTTTACACGGCCAGGTGCAGAGATAAACTGTGGATATTGCCCTTGACAAATGAAAGGAACAACAGTCTTCTCACTACCCTGGACTTCTCTTCTCTAGGTCAATATTTGTGCTGTCTTATCTCTAAAAATGTAGTTAAATTCACTGTAGTCCTAATTTAATCTGTTAGCAGAGAGCACATATAAAGAAGACCTGAGCTCAGTGTACTTAGAACTTGCCTTCAAACTCTCTGTACATCCTAGAACATTTTACACAATCCATATGCTCTTGATCACAAGGGCCTCTGAAAGCAAGTCACGAATATCCAGTGATAACTGTCTTGGACCCTCTACAGTCTATTTCCAATGGCCACCATTTTGCTCAGTTTCTGACCAATAGGAATTTTTTTCCTATTTATGCATATTCCTCACTTTCATCCTTGAGCCAGGGGTTCACAAACTCACTACCTCAATGGCACAATCTAGATAACACAAAAAAGTGAAGTGAGTTGGGAGTAACCAATATGGAGTGGAAGGAATGTGGCAAACCAGAGAGTTCATGTACCATCTAACAGGCAGTGGCTACCAGCTCCAGCAATGTGCTCCCATGGGTGAAGTGTAGACCCAGGTTGATAGATCTTCCAATCTTCCAATGACAACTCATTCCGAATTAATACAAATCAGTGCTTGAGCAAAAAAAAAAAAAAAAAGAAGAAAAAAGAAGCTCTAGCATAGAACTTAGGATCCCAAGCTTCAGAGACTTTCTGGGTTCAATTTCTGAGTCCTCCACTTCCTTACTGAGTGACATTAGCCAAATGGCTTAACCTCCAGGTGCTTCAGTTCCTTATCTGCAAAATGAGGAGAGTAATAATCTTCACCCCTTAAAGTGGTAGTGAAGATGAAGTACATTAACAGATAACATACATGAATCCCTCAGAGGCATGCCTGGAAAGCAAGGCATGATATAGGTGCCAGCTGTTGTTATTAAGACTGGGGGCTGGTTTGATCCATGGCATTTATAACCTCGCATATGGAGGCTTTGGCTCTATACTTTGTAATGCCCCTGGCTGCCCTGGAAATACACTGCACTTGCCTGGCGCACCAGCCAGAGTGGAAACGTTGGTCATCTGTTATGAATCACTCCCCAGCTAGATTCTGATGCCATTGTTCAGGCCTCCTGTGTCTTGATTCTGCAGTATTTGGGTGCTGACTCTACTGTTCAGTTACTTAGGATGCAAGTGTCTGCTCCTATAGCCCAGCTTCTTAGCAGGGCTTCCTTTGTGACATTTCACACGTTCCCTCTGCTCCACTGTGCTGCTGTCCTAGACTTGAAACCTCATTTCCTGAATGGGCTTGCCCAGCCTGCATGTCCTTGTGCCTCTCTGCCCCATGTCTCCCATGTTGACCTACTCCAGCCTCCCTTTGCCTAAACCATGGCTAGAGAAAAAAATAATAAGCTGCTAAAGAGATAAGCTTAGCCTCTGATTTTTTTAACACCTACAGTTTAGGAGCTCTGATCCCAAGTAAGAGAACATCTTTAACTTTCTCACATTTTCAATATAACACCTCCTGGCCACCTCCCAACACACACATATAATATTAGACAAACATCAAGAAAAATAAAATAGCCAAAAATAAGCTACATAACAATAAGAAATTTATAAACATGAGAAAGGCAAAAATCTGCAGGAAGAAAAGCTGGATAAGAAAGAGAGAAATCTGTAGCTTTAGCATCTAAAGAAGTAGTAACCAAACTGCCGTACAGCACCAAGGCTCCAACAGCTAAGAACAGAACTCTGAATGCACGATTACATTGAATATTGGACCCTAAAGATTACGAGCAGCATCGCTAAAGGTAAAAGCAATGAGAGGAAACTTTGAAGGCTAGACTTGAGGCCATGCATGATAACATTTATATTTCACTTTGCAGGTTATAAGGCATTGTGCCCTCATGAAATTATAGTCATCTATTTTTACATCTGTCTACTGAATCAGACCGTTTGCTCTTTGAACGCAAGAACCATGTCATTCCTATTTTGATCTCTGTGCCAAGCACGTAACAGGTCTTCTGCATAACTGTTTCCTTCTACCTTCACAATAAACCCACAAGACAGGCAAGGCTGGAGGTATACCAGGTATTGATTCTGTTATCACTAAACTTCCTTCATGCACTGTGCCTTAAGGAAAGAATCATAGTTTCTGATCCCACAGAAAATGAGTAAGGACAATGTAGAAACAGAGAAACAAGATGTCTTCATCCAGAAGAACCGTCAAGTTGGCTATTTATCCTCCCATTTGGTTGATTTAGAGGGTGTTGAACAAAGCAAAAGTTGGGCAACAGGAAGAAAACATGGTGTTAGAACAAGATAAATAAAGTCAATGTTCTATCCTATTCTTTTGTACGCTTTGAGCTGTCTTGGAAAACACCCCATCTGCCTAGGGTCCTGGTTAGGGCCCTTCTTGCCATTCTCCTCAAGGAATAAAGAGACTGAACACCTTTATGGATCACTCTGCAGCCCCAAAATGTGACCTTAAAGTCACCGCAAATCAACAGTAAACTCACTGGAAACGAGCAATCCGCCTATGATCACGCTCACCTTCTCCACTTCTCTTGAACTTCTTCAGGCCTCCATTGTTTTTCCATCAATGTTTCTCTACTGAAGTCTCCACTGTGACCAGGGAAGGCAGAGTAATGAGAATTCATTGAAACTTGGGGCTTGCCTTAGCCAAGATACTCAACTCTGATTTGAAGGCACACTCAAGAATTGTCAAAATGAGATAGTTGGGCTGTTTGTTTATTTTGTCAGCAGATTTAAATTATTAGCACTTCATCTATCCCATAGGTAATTTATATTTGGCCATAGAAAGCAGAAAGTACATAGAACAGTTTTTGTCTTAGAGTGGTAAAGAAGGATCAATATTAAAAAGTGAACAGGGTTATTTTATGAAGGTAGAATGAATTGATCTTAACTGCATATATACTGTCCAATTGCCTCATCCCTTGGGCCTTCCATTTGCTTTTTATAATTTATAATTCACAACTTAAACATTTAGCCATGAAATTAAAATGGTCTAAAAATAAAGTAGTACATTTTGGAGCCAAATAAATCCACTGCCATTAGCACACAGAAACTTTTATGCTGCTAATTACTAATTATTCCTATGGCTAACATAATCCAAACAGAAAGAAAACAAAGACAAAAAGAAGATCTGAGGAGAACTGAAAAAATAAGCCGCGGGTCAAGCAAAGCAACTTCATCAGATTCCCTGGCAATAAATTAACAGAGCTACCTTGCCTACTCCCAGTTTCTCTTGAGATGCCAAACTGGTTATGTCATCTAAAAACAAACAGGCAGGAGAGGAGGGCACTGGATGGGAGCTCTTCTTTTAGCCTTTTCTGAGCCCAGTTGTGAAGAGGTGTGACTTACAGGGCACCAGGTGAGCAATGAGCTGGTGTCTTTACCAGGTTGTCATTAAGAACTTTTTCTCCTTTTGTGTTTTTGGGCTCAGCTTCGGCAAATGGAATGACTCAACATGCCTTACGGATTATCCTTAGAAGAATTTTGTGTCAAGGAAGAGGCCAGGCTGAAGTAGGGAAGTGATCTCCTCCTACCTTTCTACTCAGGAGCTCCTGTATGCATTTATTCTGGGAGTGAGTGTCCCTGGCCTCCCATTGAATGAGACAGACTTTCAGAGCTGATTGAGAATTAAGAAAGCATCCACTTCAATTCTCACAAACTGAAGACCAGAGAGGGGTGGTAGTTTACTCAGGGCCACATGCTACTAGGAAGCAGAACAGGGATTTCAAGCCAGATTTGCTGATGTCTGGACCAAGGCTCTTTCAAGAAACCCCTGTGCCCGCCCCTCTTCCCAATGAAAGCTTGTTTCTGCCCTATGCCACGAGGTCTTTGATACACTTTCTGCATTTTAATGGGTGACAGTTTGTAGGAAAAAAATAATCTGTGCTGTCATGTGATGTGGACATGTATATTTTTTTCTCTTTTGAGTAATAAGCATTATTTGTCTAAATACTGCAAAGCATAAACATTATGGTCTGAAAACTCCACTCCTAGATAACCCCTACAGATTTTTAAAGGACATGTACATTTTTAGTAATAATAAATATAACATTTATTAAATTCTTATTATGTGCCAGATACTTTAGGTACTTTACATATATTAACTCATATAATTCCCAAAACAGCATTCTGAGGTAAAAGTTATTGTTCCTGTTTTTTTATAAATAAGAGAACTGAGACATGTGGAAATCACACCCCTGTTGATGGAACACGGATTTAATTCCAGAAAGTTTGGCTTTAAGGCTTGTGCTCTAAGCCACTGATTAACTGGATGCAACAAAAGTTATAAAATGTAGATCAAAGCCTTCCACTATGTCCTGCTGGCTTTCTCCCCAAAAGTTCGCCAACTTTTAGCCTCCTACCAGGAAAAAAGTCATGCTTGTACCAACATACTATATCAATACACTTCCATGTGTGCCACACAGAGACACACAGGCTACTGTGCTAGGGGTCCTCCTCTGCATGGCCGACCTCCGCTTCGTGGTCCTCGGGCCTTTACCTCTCTCTGGCTACCACAGTGCTTGGCCCTAGAGTCTGGGGATTTCCCAAGCTGCAATCCCTTAGGCTCTTCGAGTGGGAGTGGGAGGCAGGTGGTATTCATTCCCTCCCTGAGTCAGCCAGTGGCTCCAAGAGAAACAGAAGGCAGACTCATTGCATTTACCCAGAGAGAGTTCAATGAAGTGGGCAGGATTGAGGGCACCAGCAAGGAAGGGTGAAGACCCCAAAGACCAGCAGCAGTAGGAAGCTATCACCATCTCAAGGGTGGAAGGCTCAAGGGGAGAGAACATGTTATTGGAATCTTTTCCAAGGAAGATCCTTGGAAAAAGGGGCTCTGGACAGGAGCAGTGGCCACAGAGGGATGCGGCCAAACTGCAAAGAAGCGACAGGGAAATAAGGGAAGGAATACCAGGACTGCTCTCTGTCTCCACCCTCCGGTCTCGCGATGATGGTCCCCCTCGCTGGCTAATCCAACTAAGGCCACAGGGCAAAGAAGCCCAGAGGATGCCGCCCTTAGAGATCAGTCTCCCTGGGGCTAGAGGAGGATGGAGATAAGCAATGAATAGATGGGTGGCAAGTGAATAAGAATCAGCTGTGGAGCCCCACGATGATGGGGAGGGCCAGGAAACCCCGGCTTTCCCTACGGAGACCTTTAGCCAATCTCCACGAGCTCAGCCGCGTGCGGCCCTGTTCCCTCTTGCGCCAGATTCCCTCTTGCTGAGGGTCTGAGCAGCTCTGGAAGCCCTTTCGGCCGCGCCCTGCAGTGTAAATGGCGTTTCTGCTCCTCTCATATCTGCTTTTTTCCTCCCACACTCAGTAGACACGTCTCATCCAATGAGTGTTGTTTCTCACTCATTCTCTTTGAATTTGTGGATTTAAAGAGTCATCATTTTTTTTAAATGCCATTTTAGTAAGGTCTTGAGAAGGAGAGAATTAAAACGCATGAGGTCAAACCACTAAGTTTAACTGAAAAGTTCACTAGAGGCTTGAATCTTTAAATTTATGTTTTTCTGGATAAGTTTATTTATAGGTATTGTATATTTTAGGTTGATAATTGGATTTTTATTTTCAAGCTAAATTTTAAGATATTAGATAAGGATAAGATTTGTAGTTTTAATGTTTGTATGTTAACTTAGTTACTAGTCATCTTAATTCATTTTTTTTTATCATTGTAATTCGGCTGGAGTAATCTAGGTATATATTTTATATCAGAGCAAATAATATATGTTGCATGCTTCTTATCTTAGTATACTTTTCTTGTTTAACTTCTTTGGTTAGTAAAATAATGTTAAATAAGTCTTAATAGCATTCTTGTCCTATATACAAGATAGAAATATTTCTATTTTTTACCTTTAAATATGGTAATTCATATTTTATATGTGATTATTCCACTATTCTTATTATGCTGTTTTTCCTTTTAAATGAGAGGGAAATGGAGCATATTTTTAACTTTCCTTTTTAAATTTAATGAGCCAATCTTTATGTTTTATTTGACTTACATTATAATATGTTAACAAATTATGCATTATATTAGGTTTTTGCATGTCTGTTATAAATATTTGATTACAATGCCATGTTATTAACAATACGCTCCTGAGTTTTATTTGCTAATATTTCAGTAAGATATTGATATTGATCTTTATAAATGAGATTGTAGTTTATAATTTTATTTTCTATAAGTTTTTAATATAGATATTAGAACAAAAAAATTTGAACACTTGAAATTTTCTTTTGTCTTGAGAGATTCAAAATAGTAAGCCATGTAAGCCTGTTGCTTCTTGGAGACATAATTCTTTGAAAACTTTCTTCATTTCTTCTGGGGTTCTTCAGCGTTTCTGTTTATTTTAGAATCTTAGAATTGACTTCAGTAACTATTTTCTTAGAAAATAGTTAACTTTAGGCTTTTGATTTTATTTCTAAAGTTTTTATACATGTTCTGTTTTGTGATTATTTTAATTTTCTCTATATCAATTAGTGTTTCTTTTACATTTTTTAAACTTCTTTTGTGTTTTTTTTTCCTAGTTAAGTTTGTCATTTTCATAGTTTACTATTCCCATTATTTAACTATAGTTTTCCTTTTAAGGTGTATAATCTCTGCTCCCCTCCCCAATTTTCAGACTCCTTATTTTATTTTCATTATTTCCTCTCTTCTGTTTTCTTTAGATGATTCTTCTTTCTCTTTTTTATTTCAATGCTTAATTTATTTAATTTTGCATTTCCTAATAAATATATAGTATTTAAGACTTTAAAGTGTGTTAAGAATTAAACTTTAGCTATAATAAGTTGTGCTGATTTTTAGACATTTCTTGCTTTTTCATTCACTGAAGTTTTTTTCCCCAAAACTGCCATAGTTTTGACCCTTTAATAATTTATGATGGTATCTTCTTTGCTATTAAAATGTTTACTCTTATATTCTCAGGTATATTGTTATTTTGTGTGGCCAAAAAAAAAAAAAAAAAAGGTTTTAGCAGTCTGCTCTCAAACTGCCCCTGTGAGCCTCGAGTCCTGGGCATGTGACTTTTTGACGTGAGTAATCTCACCTGCCACCAGGTCAAAAGGTTTTTATTGTTTTGTTTTTTTATTAACATGAGGACATGGTGACAAGTGCAAAAGAACAAACTTTTAGATTTAAAAATATAGAATGGGTTCTAAGTCAGAGTCTCAAACCCAGATGTGTCATATTGGTAGCGTTCTCTGATTTTGTCACTGAAAAAACTGTGACTCTGCACCTGTCTCTCTAGTACCATTTGATCTAGCCTATTCCTGATTTTCTCCTAGTTGAATCTAGTGATTTCTTTTCATTTACTTTTGTATGCAAGTCACAGACTAGAACTCAGAAGTTTTAGCCACCTAGATGTTTCCACTATCCCAAGGAAATTAGCGGGGGCATGAGTAGGGGCTGGACTGTATCCACTGCTCCTTGGCTGAAGTGATCTTCTTGAAGCCAGTAGTGCACATGTCTTTCTCAGGAGGAGTTTTACTCTCACTCTGGCTTCTGGCTGTACTCAGTCTTGGAGCTCTAACTACATTTACCCCTGGCTTCTATAATGACGTATGCAGCATGAACTTTCGATGAAATAATACATATTGAGTTGCTTAACCAAATGACCCCAGGAGCAGGTGCACAGCTGTTTTCTCTTTCTTTCTCTCTCTCCCTCTCTGCCAACCTCATACCAGACTCAGGGTCATGATAAACTATGGGATCCTTGTGTACACCACTTGAATCCAAGGCAAGTAGAAGTGTCTTTGACACCAAGAGGAGCATCATGCATCATGTCATCTCCCCAATGCCCTCCTTCATAAGGATGAATTGGGCAAAAAACACAGTGTTTCCATTTTCCAAAGGCCCAGACAAGAAACAGAAGAAAAGCAGTGGTTTTCTTCCACTTTCGCTTCAACCAACATCAAGGTGTGAGTTCACTTTGCCCACTTCCTTCTCCTAAGCCTTTCTTCTCCTTTTGTCTTTGAAATTCCCTTTTATCTAGTAGACTGTGCCCTACCGTAGAAGGAATTTCAAGTCACCATGCAAATCTGTACAACCCTCCATGGGAGAATGCTGGGTCATTGAAAGACTAATGGCTGTAGTATCTGTACATTAGCTATAAATTATAACTGCAGCTACCTCTTACTTCTCTGTAGAAGGCAAGTGGGAGAGAACCTGTAGCTACATCATGTAGGTTAAAAATTTGAGCATCAGTGAATACTTTGAAATATCCTACTATGCAAAGTAATATGCTAAACAAACTCTCCCGGATCCTTAAGCTTTTACTATTCCTTATCACAGACTCTTGGATTTGTGTTAGGGATAGAGTTATGTCATCTCAGAATTGGGAATGGTACAGATTTGGTTCAGGGATTTGGGTAAAAGTTCAGAAATGGAATTAGGTTGGAATTGAAGTGGTGTCGTTGCCTGGGGTAAATACCCAGGGTTCATTGTCTCACTCCAAGAAGATTAAAGACATGGACACACACACAAGGAGTGAGTTTAGGAGCAGAGTTTTAATAGGCAAAAGATAAAGAAAGGAGAAGAGCTCTCTCATGAGAGAGAGGAGCTCCTGAATGGGAGATTCAGCCCATGGCAAAAGCACCAGATATTATAGGTAGGCTTGAGGAGACAGTGTCTGATTTATGTAAGGCCCACAGATCGGTTGGACCAGGTGTGATATTTACATAGCCAGTGGGGAAGTCTGTCCACCCTACCCTTATCTTATTATGCAAATGAGCTTTCCACTTGGCCAGTGCCATCTTGTCTTCTCCTCACTGTATACGGGGCTGGCAAAGAAAAGGGAAGATGGAGCTGCCATGTTGGACATGTCTAGCCCCAGGTAGCCTTTTCCTATTGGCACAACTGCCATCATTCACCCATGCAAGCTTCCAGCTTGCTTGCCTATGTCTCCAGCTCAGTTTTACAGGCTGTTCTTCATTAGAAAAGAAAATGATTTTGAGTCTGCTTTCACTATCTGCCTAAGTGATTTGTTTTTAACTCTTATATCAGAATTAAGTTGCATCCAAAAAGAGTATGATATGGAGTCATCTGTTTACCACAGTTGATAGTCTCAGGAATGATCCTCAAGTGTCATGCTTGTTTTTTCTCTGAGCATTTACAAGCATCTTGAATGATGTGCATCTCTTTTGAAACTACAGTAAATGTCTTCATTTAATTTCTGCTAATAAATAGATTTAGCTACTTATTAATTGAATTCATGTCATTTTCCACTTGAAGTTTGCTGAGTGTACATAACATACTTTTTAGAGACTTCCTGGTTATGTCAACCTTATTTGGTATAGTATTTTTAGACTATGAGGGCATTAGGGGAGTTAGTTCACAGTTGGATCTCTTATTATCAGCTCCAGGGTAGATCTTCATCTTCTTAATCACAAAAATCACAAATTGTAAATCATTTAAACAGTACAGGAATAAATAAATAAAGGTTCTTATACTTGGATTTGGAGTTAAGATTGGGGTAAGAGATGGGCACAGAGTAATATTCAAGTACATCAACCATATGCATGAATGGGTAATAAGAAACAGTGATTTCACATTTTAACTAGGCTGACAATGCAGCATGAAAATGACTGGACTAACCTAACCTATCACCAACAGGAATGCTCTTCTTGGAAACTTGGTTATGAAGATGAGAAAGGCAGTAATTACATGGGTCTGCATGGTTGAGAGAGTTTAACTTTTTCGTTGTTATTGTTAATTAAAGGCAACTCTTGGGGTATGTAAAAGCTGATAAGAGGAGAGACTCTTCCAACACAACTGGCATTAAATCTGCAGATGGCAAGCGAAGTAGAGCCAAACCCCCTCCCACCCTTCTGTTGTGTAGGGCTGATGTTCCTGGCTTTCCTTAAGGTACCAGATGGAAACCACTCTTGAGCAACCTTCCTTGGTGACTCACTGGCTCATTATCCCACAGCCAGCTCAAGTATTTATACACATTGTCATTTGATCTGGTGAATTCTCCAGAACATTTGGACTTGATGGGCCATTTTATTGACCCCATTACTGACTATCATGTGTAGTATTTAACTGAAGAGGTATTTTTGAAGACTCATATATGCTTTTCCTACATAAAGGCAAGCATTTGTCCAAGTCAGACAGTCATAGGAAAGGGAAGTAAAGACTTTTGCTTCTATTCTCTCGAGTTCTTGCAATATGCAGTCCCTTAATGAAGCCAGATTCATCCACTTGCACTTGGCTCCAACATGATCAGTGAAAGTGACTCAGAGATGTAACTTTAATATGCCAATTATTTTCTAAAGAAAAACATAAGACTGCTTTATATGCAAAAAGTCATTTGTGTCTGTTTCACACATTATAGCTTATTTGCACTAGGTTTGAATTTTTACTCTCTAAGAAAATCATCGTATTTATAAGGTTCTTAGTGTTGCTATAAAATTTTTGGCTCCAAAAACATTTGTGAATTCTTTGTCATAAATCATTTTTAAGTTTGTAAATTTGTCAATTGTATAACATTATGTCAGGTAAACTGCACATGACCAGACACTTTTATGACCATAAGCAGAGCACAGTCTATAGGCTCATGCCCGCTATGCACAGGTTGGCAGTAGACACATTCAGAAAGAAAGAGATAAACCTAACTCAGGCTTTGAAATAGATTACTCATTTATTGGCACTTCTTACTACCATTTATAAGCTCACAATTTTTGAAATAAAAGGGAATGTGCCATTTAAAACTAAATGTTTTGACCAGCCTGACCAACATGGAGAAACCCCGTATCTACTAAAAATACAAAATTAGCTGGGCATGGTAGTACATGCCTATAATCGCAGCTACTCGGGTGGTTGAGATAGAAGAATAGCTTGAACCCAGTAGGCACAGGTTGCAGTAAGCCGAGATCACGCTATTGCACTCCAGCTGGGGAACAAGAGGGAAACACCGTCTCAAAAAAAAAAAAGTCTAAATATTTTATTTATTTATTTAAGACATAATTTATTAGGCTTTGGGAAAAAATTTTAAGTAAAAAGCACCCACAAATCCGCCCTTCTAAAGATAACGCTGATAGTATTTTTGTTTTCCCTATAGTTTAGTAGTAAGAATTGGATGTGAAATCTATTCTGTTAGGGGAGGGTGATACATTTGCATAAGAATAAAAACATATAAAATATAACTGGTAGATTGAACTGGGTTTAGGTATGTTTGAATATGTTCTAAGTGTGATGCAACTAGTATGTGTCAAGAAGACACGTTGGGAGAAACAGATTGACAAAAAGAGACTGCACAATCGAAGAAGTCAGTCAAGAATTTGTTTTGGATTTCAAACAAATAAAGCAGAGGTCTTGCTAAGATGCAACTGAGTAGGAATGACTCCTTTTTGTCCTAATTACAGGGGCCCCCTTCTTAGGACAATGATATTATTAGGTTGGTACAAACATAATTGCAGCTTTTGCCATTTAAAAGTAATGAAAAAAGCTATAATTATGTTTGCACCCTCCTAATAAAATGAGAAATGCTGCATGCAGTTGAAGTGAGCAGTAATTAGGGACAAAGGTATGTGTGTTCTAGAAAGCTCTACCAAGGGAAGGCCAGGAAAGGTTTTTGAGAGCTTTGCTCAGTGGGAAAAGGAAGAGATCACGAGGGAAGTGGACTGGGATTCTAAGTAGAAAAAATGTTATTGGGCCCTCAGGTTGGAGAGGCAGATTCAGACAGTATTAAAGGGGCGGGCTTTGAGTTCAGACACCCTAGGTTTAAATCCTGGTTGAGCAAATAACCTAGCCTCTTAGTTTCCTTGATAGAAAAATGAGAATGGTAAGGGTTGTTGTGAAGATTGTGAGAGTTAAAGGCTATAGAATGCTTAAAACAGCACTTTAGTTGGCTCACAGTAAAGTAACTGGGTTAAGTATTGGCTATTATTATCCCACAGTGACTTGATCGTGCTTCGTGTAGACAACCTGAGGTCTTGAAGCATTGCTCGCCAGTTGGGGCATGGAAGAAACCTGAAGATTAAGACGTGGTCAAATGGGTTTTCCTGCAGGGTTTATAAAATGGCGCGCATTAGTAACAAATGGAGGGGGCTTTTTCTATTTCAATAACATTCTCTGCACTTTAGAAAATGTATCCTGTTCTATTTTCTACCTAGGGGTTTAGGATTGGGAGACGAGAGACACATTTGTCTATTTTTACATTTGTGATGCCCTAACATGTGATTTGCCTCTTGATTTTTTGTTTAATATTTTAATAAGCCTTTTCTAGTTAGATATTTTTATATTGTTAAATCTTAACTATTATAATATTAATGTGCTTATTAATGTTGACATGATTGATAGAATATTATATGATTGTATTATAATGTAC
Organism: Cacajao melanocephalus; assembly: GCA_963573385.1. Taxonomy (NCBI): domain Eukaryota; kingdom Metazoa; phylum Chordata; class Mammalia; order Primates; family Pitheciidae; genus Cacajao; species Cacajao melanocephalus. Next base: position 35,956 of record CAUYLG010052318.1, on the reverse strand, counting down.
TTAACATTGTTTACTATTAGAAATTTTATGAATTCTGATATTTTACTGCCATGATGTGGCCAAAAGCCTCTCTTATTCATTTATTTCCTTAGGAGCTGCTTATTTAGCACCCACTATATTCCGAGCTCTCTGGGAGGCATTGGGAATAGCAGTGAACTTGAAATAAATTTTGGTACATCTCTGATGTTCATTAGGGTAGATTGCTGGAAGCAGAATTACTGTTCAGAAGAAATAAACACTTTAAGGCTCTTGATATCTATTGCCACATACTACTTAGAAACATGCTGATTTACATGTCTGTAGTAATAGATCATACAATTCACCTTGAACCAAATATACTGTTTCTTTTTTTTCTTCTTCTTTTTTTAACCTTTTTTGAGTCAGGGTCTTACTCTGTCTCCCAGGCTGGAGTGCAGTGGCTTAATCATGGCTCACTGCAGACTCAAGCTTCTGAACTCAAGCAGTCCTCCTGCCTCAGTCTCCTCAGTATCTAGAACCACCAGTGTATGCCACCGAGCCTGGATATTTTTTTACTGTTTTTTTTTTTTATATGGTGGGGTTACTATGTTGCCCAGGTTGGCCTTGAACTTCTGACCTTAAATTATCCTTCTGCCTCAGTCTCCCAAAGTGCTGGGATTACAGGCATGAGCCACCACGCTTGGCCAAATACAATGTTTTTTAGGTATTCACATAAGTCTAAAAACATCTCCACCCACTGGAGAAAGCAGATGGAGACTCAATTCTGAGAAATGGTTTTCCCTTTCTACATCAGGACCTTCAGCATAGTGAATAAGCTACAGCAACTCATTTAACTTGGTGAGATCATTTTAAAAGACTGGAAATAAAAATGAGGAAGATGGAGAAAGAATAAAACCTTTGCTATTGATTAACCAAGTGATATACTTTTATAAAACACATACTTCCATATTTTGAAAGCAAAGGGACATGGTTTGAGGATAAGTGTTCAAAAGATTATAACAAAAACAATATCATAGTGAGATTATAAATGATTTCAGTTTTCACCTTTATTTTAAACTATCGGATATGTGGAAGTAGGATGTGTTGAAGATTGGCCACATGGAAAAAGAAAAAATGGCGTGATGGGGCAGAGCACATTAGGTGCCAGCAACACAATGAAACTCAACAGGCATTAAAAGTGGATGCAAAACTTGGTCCACTGATTAAGCTATGAGCCTTGTTTTAGTGGACTTTTTATTAAAATGAAAATCTTCCTTTACATCAATGGAATCATAGATTAAGTCCTGTCTTTATTCTTGCAGATAAAGGAGCTACCTGCTCAGGACTTTTAAAAAAGATCTCCCAAAACAGTTTCATTTGAAAATTTTTCGTTGGAGAACATTTTCTTCGTGTTAAATTTAGAGACTGATCAGTGGGAGATTAGGTGGAAATGACCCCTAGGCTCATAGCAGATAATCAGTGTAGGTTCCAGGAGAAGATAATGAGTTAGCTATCCTCCCTAGAGGTCCAGAAAGAGGCCACTGGCTCATCTCCTGAGAGGGGAAAGCACAAAATCAGATGAGTCTGATACCAGCAAAAGACTGCCAACAAGGCTTGGCTCAGAAGCAGGATGCTTGTTTCTGGAGTGGTTAAGTGTTCAGAATCACCAACCTCTCAGGAATACTACTACCACAACTGCAACTACCATTTAAGCTATTACCGTGTGTTGAATACTCTAACGTCTTTCATACACAAACTTGGCATACCTTTTCAAAAGCCAGGGAAAGATATTCTACTGACCTCTCTAGGGCAAAGAAAGCGAGGCATGGAAGGACTTGATTGCCTGTGTAAGATCAGACAACTCCCATGAAAGGATTTGAACTCAGTACTTTCTTACTTTAAAAACTTTGAATGGAGGGTTGCTCAAAGAATGTACTTGGAAAACAATGTAAGGGTCCAGTTTCCCGAACTGAAATAAATACGAGGTAAATAGGTGCACCAACAAGATAACTTAATGCTAAACGATGAGATCTGGAATCCTGAAATCCCTACCAACTCAGGCTAAGGTCAATCTCAGGCCCTAGGGAATTGGTAAGGATTAGATCTTAGTTGTAATGATTAAAATACATCATAGGGAAACCTTAAGTCATTCTTGGAACTATAAGCCTGAGCCTCTGTTCTCTGAAAAAAGTTAATGTCCCAGGCACAGGTTTCCTAATCAAAATTTCCTTGATCTTAGCTGAGTTTAAAATGATCCTTGTTGGTCACATAAACTACTAAAAAGAAACTAAAACAGGCTTCGCCCTAAAGTTCTCCCTAAGTAACACATTTTAGAGTGAAACTTCAGAAAGCAAAGAAAGGAAGCCCCTTTGAGTTGACAGTACAGGGGATACGCCCTGCAGATTCTAGTCATTTCCATAACATGCAAAGCTCAGTACAGAGAGGCCCAAAGCAAGCTCAGGTAAAGGCAGGGCTTGTCTCTCTCCCCTTTTGTAAGTGCTTCCTGGATTCTGGATAAGCAGATAAGCTGACCTCACACAAAGTGGAAGTCAGGGCTTATTAATGGCACACAGTGAAAGAAGTAGAGAAACTGAGAGTGTTTTGACATTTTTATGGCAATTTGCCATTGCCATGTGTTCTGGTTAACTATTGCTGTTTAACATACCAAAATAAAACAAAATGATCTAAAACAAAAATGTATTATCATGTCTCATGGTTATGTGAGTAGATTGGGCTCGGCTGGGCATTTATCATGTGGTGTCTGTCTTGTCTTTGCTTTTAGAAGGCAGCTGGAGCTGGAGTTAACTAAAGACTCAATGGGACCAGGTCTTCAGGATGGTTCCTTCATTCACATACTGGGCACCTTATCTGGAATGGCTAGAAAAGCTGGAGGCTGGTTGGGCATGTGTCTCCATGCAGCCTCTCCATTTGGATAGCTTGGGCTTCCTCTCATCATGGTGGTCTCAGGATAGTCCTGCTTCTTAACTGGTAGCTGACTTCTCCTAGAGAACACATAGCAAGAGACCAGGGTTGGGAACTGCCAGGCTTCTTGTGAACTAGCCTCGAAGTCACACAGCATCACCTCTACCACATTTTATTGCTCATACCCACAGGCACAGGCCAGATGTAAGAGGAAGAAGGAGACATATAAGGATAGGAATACCAGAAAGTGTTCTTCATCAGGGTTGTCTTTGGAAACGAGCTACCACAACATGATATCCAAGTGAATGATGAGCAAACTCTTCTTGTTGAACTGGGTATAAACCGCTTCAGGAGTGGAATGCACATGGCAATTTGCACATGGCATGTGCTGCCTACTGGTCATATACATTGGAATCAAGCATTACCACAAAGGGTTTGAGAACTCTAACCTCTTAATCTCTGCTTCTGCCCAATCTGTCCTTATTTCTACAACTACACTCAACACTGGTGTCAATCTCAGTATATTCCTTTGATTCTCACATATGAAATTAACTTTTTCTTCAGCAACTCCCTGGAAGCAGTTCTTTTTCTAGCTGTACACATTTGATCTCAAGCTCTCCTCCTGCCAGACCCTCTTCTTATTTTGGCTGCGCTGTATTTTTCCTCAACCACTCTTTGTTTTATAGCATGAGCAGCTCAGCACTACCAAACATCACTTGCAGACTTCTGTGATGTTCGCTTTAGCTTCATGAAATTTACATTTAAAAACAGAAAACCTTTACGGATTGACGATAGTAAATAAGCAGCCTTCTTTAGTATCATTAATGTCATTTTTTTTCTCTTGTCACGGATTTGGAGATGCAGAGCTTTCTATTTAAAAAAATTATTTTGGGCCAGGCACAGTGGCTCACGCCTGTAATCCCAGCACTTTGGGAGGCCAAGGCAGGTGGTCAGGAGTTTGAGACCTGCCTGGCCAGCATGGTGAAACACCCCATCTCTACTAAAAATATAAACATTAGCTGGGTGTGGTGACACGCACCTGTAGTCCCAGCTACTCAGGAGGCTGAGGCAGAAGAATTGCTTGAACTCAGGAGGCAGAGGTTGCAGTGAGCCATGATCACGCCACTGCGTACCACCTGCGTGACAGAGCGAGACTCCATCTCAAACAAAAAAAAGAATAAATTATTTGGAAAATGTGACAACACCCAACAGTGAAAGAGTCAGAACACCTTTCCCCATTATCCATATTCAGCAGTCACTGAGACAACTAATTTTTTGGAGAACCCATTGATTTATTACAAGACTCCATAGTCAACTTCTATTGAGTTGGAGGAGAGAGTACATTCAAAAGTTCTGAACTATTCTGGTCTTATTCAAGGATGGAAATTTGTCTCTTGAATTTTTGGATAATTGGCCTTCATCATATCTGGTTACTGTACAGCAAAATGTTTTGAGAAACACACACCCCTAGAAAGGAGCAAAATTCCTTCCCAAGGATCAATTCAGCAGATAGAGTCTTAAATATGGGTTTTTATAAAGGTGTTAATGTAATGACATTGTCAGGGGTGGTCAGTGTTGCAGAGAAGAACATCTGGCACCCTCAGGACACATCAGAATTAGCAGAAGCATGGCTTAATCTCACACTGGGTATACCAGTTATATTTCTAAATGTAGATAGATTTGGTAGAGTTAAACAAAAAACACTTGAAATGTGAAACTATAATGGATCCTCTTGCATAGTGAAATGGCTTTGTGTAAATGATCCAAAATATGTTTAAACAGCCTTGTTCTCTAAGGCAAACATTCGTGTTTTAGTGCATAAAGAGAACACTTAAGGAGAGCACAATGTCGCTCTTCAAATATTTCAGAGTCTGTGCTACAGAAGAGGAATTCCACTCACCCACTCTTATTCCTGAGGTCAGAACTAGGACAAGTGGGTAGCTATTGCGAGGAGATGGACTTCACATCAACTTAAGAAAAACATATTTAAAATTAACCTTTTCAATATTTAAGGTTGTTGACAAAAAAAGATAAATAAATAAATTGGCCTTTTTTTTTTTTTTTTCAAAGTGGAGAGAGCGTCCATGTAAGATAGTGAGCTTCCAATCATGGATGAAGTTAAGCACATGTTGGGTAACTGCCTTCGGGGGTGGCTGAAGAGGGATTTTTACAATACGAAGGTTCTTAAGCTCTGTGTGTGGGTGTTCATGTTATGTACATGTAATCGTGTATTCATGGCAAACTTTGAAAACTAGAATTTTTGGTAGTCACGGAAGACAGTAAAAGACTCAAAACAGCTTTAAACGCATCAGTGATCATTTCAGTACTTTCACCATTTTGGCATAGTAATACCCCAAAAGCTCTATAAAAGTTAGACACAGTTTATACATTACTCTCTTCACATTTCTTCTAGTACTGGGTTGAACTTTTTATCATCACAAGAGACTCTTGTCTGTATTCACAAGCAAATTGTTAGCATGTTGTGGTATTTTAGTAAAAACTTCGTTTACCTCTAGTGTTGGGTTGATGCTACTCCATACCTTGTCAAAAACTCAATTCAGCTCAACTTTCCATCAATGGCATTGCTATAATTACGATTTAAAATTTTGGGCAATACACAGGAATGTTTCCAGTACACTGGTGTGCCTTACCACACCAGTCGTTACGGAAAGTACATTGGATGTGGTCATTTCTAAGGGTTTGAAGTTACTTCTCTCACTTTGTGCTACATTTGTTGGAAGAAAGTAAACTAGAAATGAACAAATATTCTCAACGTCTTATGAAAGGAGAGAGATTTTTCTCCTGCAAAGATAAGTTTATTTTAAAATTAACCAACGGAATCCAGGAAAGCCTTCTGATTTCTTTCCTTTTTTTTTTCCCCCAGGGGCCTAGAATGTTACTGAGTACCAATCTCAAACACATGTTTTACAAATAAAATAACATCTATACGTAAACCATTGATCATTACATTAATCATTACATGATTTGCCTTGTTTTGAAGGGTATACGGTATAGCTTTTGTGAGCGAATAGAGTCATAAAAGAATCATATTTGCTCTGCCCTGCCAGTCTCTTGAATTGAATGCACATGTCCTTAGAAAATTGCAGAGAATTACCACATTGTGTTTGATGCTTTTTATGTGACTGCTTGACAAGTTTAATTTTTTTCTAATGGCAGAAGTAATAAATCGTCACTGCATAAAATTTGAACAAATACAGATAAATGCAAAAAGGGATCATCACTAACCCAGATAATTTTTGTTAACATGTTAGTAAATTTTCTGAGGTATTGCATGTAAACTTTCCTGGGACTGCAGTAATAGATCATGTTAAGGAAAAAGAGTTACTAATAAGTCAGAAAGCCAGATCTTCTGCATATATGATCACTGTTACTATGGAAACCAACACTTTCCTGGATGTGACAAGCAAGCATGCTGAGGAAACGTGAGCTGGTAGCATCATGGTAGGAAGCTGAGAGGAGGAGACCTGAGCCTGTTGGAAAGCTGTGCCCAAAATGAAGACACCAACAGGAACATGCAGTGCACGTTGGTGTCACCACCAGGCTAAAAGAAACTTCAAGGCCTGGACTTGACAAGGGGCAGACCTGGCTGACCTCACATGATACCCAAACCCTAGCTGCAAACCAATCACAGGGGACTCTTCACTGTTGTATCTCAGCACCCAGGGCAAGGCCTGGCAACAGATAGGCAGCACAGATGCTCCCCAAGTATGTGGTGAACGAATGAGCAAAATAGTTACAGTGCTCAGGACCCAGGTGGCCTTTCTCCAAACCTTTCTTTCACTCATAAATGAGCCGTAATGAGCAAGTGCTTATTATAAATATAAAAGATGATATAACATGCTGATTTTGTTTTTTCTAAAAATGTGTCTCCTTGGCTCCAGCAAAGGCCCCAGAACCAGGAACGTTGAGCACAGTAGAACTTTGCACTGAGATGCCAGTTAGAGAATTACTAGGCATGGATAACATCCCTACTGGAAAAGTAATTTAATCATAGTGTGCTCTGGCTTTGGGCTATTTGCTGTAATCCAAATAGAGAAAGCATTTTAGAAAAAAACTAAGTGACAGTCTCCCATATTCATCCTGGATCCCTCTTTCTATAAAGCTGTAGTTAAAATTACTAACTAAAATTTTAATAAGACCTTCCATGTGGTCTCTGTCACTGACAATTACAAAATTTCTATTCGAAGGGAAGAGAATGAGTTTTTACATATCCCTCCAATTTTCAAAAAATACAGCATCTCTTATGGTCTTTTTTCTCTGTTTTTGCTCCAGTTGAAGGTGATCTGTTGATGAAAGGTAGATAACAAGGCCCATAAGTTTACTATAATATTCCAAAACAAGTGAAACAACTCTTTTAAAAAATAATTTATTCATTCATTAATTTTTACTTTTCCTCAGCTTTATTAAGGTATAGTAGACAATTAAAAGTTGTATATGTTTACAGTATACAATGTTTTGATACATGTATACATTTGTGAAATTGTTAAATCAAGTTAGATCCTAATTATTTTATAAATTAGAGGAATCTGCTTCCTAGAGATTAAGAAAATACAATTAATAGGAAAATGTGAGCTACTGATAAAGAGAGTAACCTTAATAAAACATATTAGAGTCAGATCTATAAGCTTTTGTAGCTGGTTATTAGGAATTTGGAAGCCACCAGCTCTGTGGTAAAGATGAGATCCGGCCTCACTTGTCTTATTTCATCTGTACTGTGGAAGTTGCAGCTCTTTTTCTCGTCTCACTGAAAGGATCAGCCCATTGTCTTGACAGTTATTTTTAAGGTTCTCCCAGTCATCTATGGGTCAGGATTTACAATTAAGGTTTTCCTTGTGCATTTTCCAAAGCAGTAAATCAAATTCTAACTTTAGTTTCCTCTTCGCCATGATTATGTGGATCTGAATAAAACGCTCACTATAGTTACCATCCATGTGTATTTGAGCCCCTATTGAAGCGGAATGGCCCATTTCATGTTTTAATGTCACGTGACAATGTTATAATCCAGATGTCAACTACATTTAAATACAGTCCTTAGAACTCAACGATTATCTTTATTAGGGAGTTAATAATTTAGTGGTTGTTTTTTTTTTTTCTGTTCTTCTCCCATGGTAAGCAGAATGCTAAGATGGCCTCCAATATTCCTGATTCCTGGTGTAAACAACCTGGATAATCTCCCTGACCTTGAGTGTAGGCAGAACCTGTGAATATGGTAAAATATTACTCTTATAAATTGATATATTATACGGCAAAGGAAGAAATTTTGAATATATAATTAAGGTCACTAATCAATTGACTTTGGGTTAATCAAAGGAAAATCATCCAGGATAAGCCAGACCGCATCAGTTGATCTCTTAAGAGCATGGTGAGAGAGGTCAGAGACAGGAAATCAGGAGACCTGCTTTTGCTGGCCTTAAAGAAGATGAAATATGCCATGAGTTCCACAAGCAAAAGGAGCTGAATTCAGTCAGTTTAAATGACCTTGGAAGAAGACCCTACAAATGGCAGTCTTGACTGACACTTTGATTGCAGTTTTTCAAGACGTAAGTGGAGGATTCAGCTAAGCTGTGCCTGGACTCCTGACCCATGGAAACTGTGAAATTGTAAGTGGCTCTTATTTTAAGCCACTAAATTTGCAGTAATTTGTTAAACAGAAATAGAATTAATGTCTCCTCTCTTACACATGTGCATGAGAACACAAACACAGACACACACATACAATGTCTAAGCTGGCCCCTGGCCCCATTTTTATTTAATGAAACGTTTCTTGGGGAGGGAACAAAAAAATGTGTAACTACAACCTAATCATAAGAAAAATGCCAGATAACTCAAACTAAAGGATATTCTAAGACCAGAATTCTTCAAAAGTATCAAGGTTATGAAAGACTAAGGAGACACAACAGCCACTATACAATATCGAACCCTGGATCGCATTCTGGGACAGAGAAAGAACATTAGTAAAAAACCTGGTGAAATCAAAATAAAGTGTACAGTTTTGTTCAGAGAACTGCCCCAATATTAATTTCCTAGTCCCAAAATGTACTATGGTTATCTAAATTGTTAACCTCAGGAGAAACTGGGTGAAGAGTATAGTGAAGCACTCTATATTATTTCCATCACTTTTCTGTAAGTCTATTTCAAAATTAAAAATTAAAGTATTACATTTGGAAACTGAAGAAAAAATAATCATGTTTATTACCCTATCATATGTCTTTACAATACTTTGGTAAAGTATTTCAATATAATTATTTTCCTTTGAAATCCTGTTATTTTGTGATTTAAAAAAGTCATCCTGAGAAGAGGCACACTCACCAGAGGAATCATGGCAGATAAAGATGAAGAATCACTGATTGAAGGCGATTGAAAGTGGCAGATATCAAAGGTCTAAGCTGCTGGATTAAGATCTATGAGGAACGCATTGCCATAGGAAACTCATCACTTTGGCCTTAGTTTGGAATGAGTTGATCTGAATCCAAGGCCTTTTCTTTAGCATCCTTCAATGTCGTTCAACAGATGTGTCCTGGAGGGAAGTCAACCTAAAATGACAGGCGAGACCAACCCACTGAAAGCTTCTGGCCATGAGTTACAAACCCCAGGCACTGGACACTAGTGTCCTGCTACTCTCCCTGTACTGCTACTCTCCCTGCAGAGGCTCATCTTTCTCTGTCATAACACATTTGTTTTGTTCTTGGGTCAGGGTTTAAATTATTAATTACTTCCTGGGATGTTTGTTTCTCAAATACATTTCCAAACCACTAATGTGCACACACAGGCTCTATCCTTCTGCCAGGCAGTTATGAAAAAACAAACAAACCTTGGAGACATTACTGGCCACCTCTGCAGGTGTTGGTGATGAAGCCAGATTGACAACAGAATCACGTTGAAAGCAACATGTTAGGAGGCATTCAGCAATGGATATTTATCCAAATTGCTGTATGATACAAGAGGCAGAGAGGAGAAAAGAGGGGAGCCAAGAAAGAAAGTGGGATAAGGATTTGGCTGCATCATCAGGTCTACTCTAAAGACAGCCACGAAGTCTGCCCCCCAATAAGGGACGAACACCTGGGAACCAAACCTACTTCCTTCTTCTTTCCTCTTCTGACCTAAAGAGGCCATGGAGCCCCACTGGAATAACCTTCCGTGGCTGAAAATGGAAACATAAGTTTGCTCTATTTCATGCTAAAACAGCTCTTTATAAATAATCTAATAAAATGAAATGAAAAAGTACAAGCTGTTTTAGTGGCAGTGAATTATGTTTTAGTCAGCTTGTATGGAAGTAGAATAACATTAAATCACTGTGTCAAGGACGTAGGGATGTTTACTGCCCTTCCGCACTTAGAGTATGCACTCCTACTCAGACCTCTGGAACAGAGATGCCACAGAATTTTGCCTGTTTGTCCAGTTAAATGTTTTGATGCTGCCCCTATAAGGGCCATTATTATCTGTGAGATCTAGCAATATTCAGACAGATTCGGAACTCAGAATGGCAGAGGGAAATCTTAAAATCATAATTGAATGTAAATGTTCACTGAGGGTCTGGAAACATTTCATTGGGGGATCTTGAAGGAAGTATTTGGAGGAGCTCCTGGTAATCTTATTTAGGGATGAACAGAGGTTTAGGATGTTTCTAGTACCTCAGCAATCTTGCATAAATACCATAAGGCTATGTAATCTAGCTATGAGTTTTCTCTATTGACCAGATTTTAAAACAAGGCAAATGTATCTCCAGTTTCCTCCAAGAACTTCCTGAACTACTGAATAGAAAGTGGCTTTGACCACCTACTATCTGCCAGATAATATTTTAAATGTTTTGCATGCATTACTTCCTTTAATTCTTGCCATATTCTTAAGAGTTGAGCACTACTGGTCCCATTTTACATTTGTGAGTTCTTTGTGGAATAAGCGTTTTTTAAATTGTTGTTGCTGTTATTTGCTTTTTGAGACAGGGTCTCACTCTGTTGCCCAGACTGGAGAGCAGTGGTCTGATCAGAGCTCACTGCAATCTCTACCTCCTAGGCTCAAGTGATTCTCCTAACTCAGCTTCCCAAGTAGCTGGGACTATAAGGCACATACCACCATGCCCAGCTAATTTTGAAAAATTATTTGTAGGGATGGAGGGTCTCATTATATTGCCCAGGCTAGTCTTGAACTCTTGGGCTCAAGCAATCCTTCCATCTCAGCCTCCCAATGTGCTGGGATTAGAGGAAGGAGCCATGGTGCCCAGTTAAGTTAGCAGCAAGCTACAGGGACCTGAGTATTGCTTCCTAGGCTCTGTCTTCAAGAACAGAAATTGTTCATCTGGTTGGAAATTGTTAATTTCCTTTCACGTAAATCCATGTTACATTTCCCTAAGAAAATAATAGCATTATCTTCAGAGAGAAGGAACCATAACACTTCTGTTATGTTTAAAAGCCTATGACTTTTTTTTAAAAAAAACATTATTTCTATCCTTGTTTTTTTCTTTTTTAAACTTTTAGGTTCAGAGGTGCATGTAAAGGTTTGTTGCATAGGTAAACTCGTGTCAAAGGGGTTTGTTGTATAGATTATTTCATCACCCAGGAATTAAGCCCAGTACCCATGTTCCTGCAAAAAACAGGATCTAATTCTTTTTTATGGTTGCATAGTGCTCCAGGACATATATGGACCACATTTTCTTACCCAATCTGTTATTGATGGACATTTAGGCTGGCTACTCCATGTCTTGACTATTGTAAATAGTGCTTCAATGAACATATGTGTGCATGTGTCTATGGTAGAATGATTTATATTCCTCTGGGTATATATCCAGTAATGGGATTGCTGGGTCAAATGGTAGTTCTGCTTTCAGCTCTTTGAGGAACTGCCATACTGCTTTCCAGAGTGGTTGAACTAATTTACACTCTCACCAACAGTGTGCAAGGGTTCCCTTTTCTGTTATTTTTTAACGTTTTACTCATAGCCATTCTGACTGGTGTGAAATAGTATCTCGTTGTAATTTTAATTTTCATTTCTCTAATGATCAGTGATACTGAGATTTTTTTTCATATGCTTGTTGGACACATGTATGTCTTCTTTTGAAAAGTGTCTATTCATGTTTTTTTTGCCCACTTTTAATAGGGTTATTTTTTGCTTATAAATTTGTTTGAGTTCCTTATAGATGCTGGATATTCGATCTTTGTCAGATGCATAGTTTGCAAATATTTTCTCTTATTCTGTAGATTCTCTTTTTACTCTGTTGATAGTTTCTTTTGACGTGCAGCAGCTCTTAATTAGATTCCGTGTGTCAATTTTTGTTTTTGTTGAAATTGCTTTCAATATTTTTGTCAAAATCTTTGCCCATTCCTATGTCTAGAATGGTATTACCTAGGTTCTCTTCCAGGGATTTTACAGTTTTGGTTTTTACATTTAAGTCTTTAATCCATTGTAAGTTGATTTTTGTATACAGTGTAAGGAAGGAGTCCAGCTTCAGTCTTCTGTATATGGCCAGTCAGTTATCCTAGCACAATTTGTTGAATAGGGAATCATCTTCCCCATTGCTTGTTTTTGTCACCTTTGTCAAAGATCAGTTGGTTGTAGGTGTGCAGCCTTATTTTGGTGTTCTCTATCCTGTTCCATTGATTTATATGCCTCTTTTTGTACCAGTACCATGCTGTTTTGGTTACTGTAGAATTGTAGTGTACTTTGAAGTCAGGTACGATGATACCTTCAGCTTTGTTTTGCTTAGAATTGCTTTGGCTATTTGGGTTCTTCTTGGTTCCATATAAATTTTGAAATAGTTTTTTTTTTCTAATTTTGTAGAGAATGTCATTGGTAGTTTAACAGAAATAGCATTGAATCTGTAAATTGCTTTGGGCAGTATGGCCATTTTAATGATATTGATTCTTCCTATTCATAAGCATGAAATGTTTTTCCATTTGTCTGTGTCATCTCTGATTTCTTTAAGCAGTGGTTTGCAGTTCTTCTTTTAGAGATCTTTCACCTCCCTATTTAGCTGTCTTTCTGTATTTTATTTATTTATTTGGCAATTGTGAATAGGATTGCCTTTCTGATTTGGCTCTTCATTTGGCTGTTGTTGTTGTATAGGAATGGTAGTGATTTTTATACATTGATTTGGTATTCTGAAATTTTGCTGAAGTTGTTTATCAACTGAAGGAGTCTGTGGGCCAAGACTATGTGCTTTTCTAGATATAGAATCATGTCATGCAAATAGGCATCATATGACTTCCTCTCTTCCTATTTGGATGCCCTTTATTTCTTTCTCTTGCCTGATTGCTCTGGCTATGACTTCCAATACTATGTTGAATAGGAGTGGTGAGCAAGGACATTTTTGTCTTTTGCTGGTTTGCAAGGGAAATGCTGCTAGCTTTGGCCTATTTGGTATGATGTTGACTGTGAGTTTGTCATAGATGGCTTTTATTATTTTAAGATATGTTCCTTCAGTATCTAGTTTATTGAGAGTTCTTAATGTGAAGGGGTGTTGAATTTTATCAAAAACCCTTTTCTGCATCTATTGAGATAATCATGTGGTTTTTGTCTTTAGTTCTGTTTACATAATGAATCACATTTATTGATTTGTATATGTTGAACCAACCTTGCTTCCAGGGGATGAAACACTTGATCATGGTGGATTAACTTTTTGATGTGCTGCTGGATTCAGTTTGCAAGTTTTTTTGTTGTGGTTTTTTTCTTTTCTTTTCTTTCTTTTCCTTTTTTTTTTTTTTTTTTTTTTTTGCATCAGTGTTCATCAAGGATATTTCCCTGAAGTTTTCTTTCTTTTATTGTGTTTCTGCCAGGTTTTGGTACCAGAATGATGCTGGCCTCATAGAATGAGTTGGTGAAGAGTTCCTCCTCCTCAATTTTTTGAAATAGTTTTAGTAGGAATGATACCAGCTCTTATTTGTACATCTGGTAGAATTTGGCTGTGAATCCATCAGGTCTTGGGCTTTTCTGTTTGTTTGTTTGTAAGCTATTAATTACTGATTGTATTAGTCCATTTTCATGCTGCTGAAGACATACCTGAGACTGGGTAATTTATTTAAAAAAAAAAAGAAAAAGAAAAAAGGTTAAATTGACTAATGGACTCAGAGTTCCACATGGCTGGGGAGACCTCACAATCATGGCAGAAGACAAAAGATATATCATACATGAAAGGGAGTTAGGGACCTGTTGCTGGCCCAAAAGTACATGTAGGAGGTAGCTGAAGACCCTGGTTGTAAGACTTTACCTGGTAATGAGGAACAGGATTGGGGACCCACTTAAAAAAATCAGTCTGGCCACATCTTCACAGAGCAGCTGTGCTGGGGAGTCCACTTTAGCCTATGGTTGCCTTGGACTATCCAAAATCTGAAAGCTGGAATAACTAAGTCACCCAAGCAGTGAAGGTGGTGGCCCATCCCTCCTTCTCGGAGCTCTGTCCCAGGGAGGTTTCAAATCTCTGTTGGCTGGAGAGCGCTGGCAGAAGTTGGGAGGTCCCACCCAGTGAGGAGGATGAAAATTGGGAACCCACTTTAAAAAGCAGTCTGGGCTGGGTGTGGTGGCTCATGACTGTGATCCCTGCACTTTGGGAGGCTGAGGCAGGTGAATCACCTGAGGTCAGGAGTTCAAGACCAGCCTAGTCAACATGGTGAAACTCCGTCTCTAACCAAAAACACAAAAATTAGCTTGGTGTCGTGGTGTGCACCTGTAGTCTAAGCTGCTTGGGAGGCTGAGGCATTAGAATTGCTTGAACTTAGAAAGTGAAGGTTGCAATAGATTGCACCACTGCATTCCAACAGGAGTGACAGAGCAAGACTCCATCTCAATACTAACAGACAAACAAAAAGAGCAGTCTGGCCACATCTTCACAGAACAGCTGTGCTGTGTTGGGGATCCTGTCCAGTCCTGGTTGGCTTGGAGTCTGCAAAGCCTGAACACTGGAACTGCTAAGTCACCCAAACAGCAAAGATGATGGCCCATCCATCCCGCGGGGAGCTCCATCCCAGGGAGGTGCAAAGCTACCACTGGTGGTTGTCTAGAATTTCAAGCCAGTGGGTCTTATCCTGTGAGGTGCCATGGAAGTGAGACTTGCAGACAGTCGCTGGTCAGTCTGCTGCATTCAGCCTCTTTCCTAGGGGTATTTATGGGGGCCTAACTTCCTGCTTTGTTGGAGTTGCAGCTACTTTTGCTGGGAAGCCTGGAGAGCCCAAGTATCTAAAGCTCCTGGGTCTCCACATGTACCATACGGCTGCTCTGCCAAGACTCCAAGTAGCTCTGAAGACCTTGGTGGAGTGGGTTCACGAGGGGATCTCCTGACCCGAGAGTTGCACAGATCTGCGGTAGAAGCATGGGTTCCCAGGGTCACGTATTCACTCAGCTTCCCTGTTTCCTTGGCTTGGTATTGCTCCCATGTGGGCCATCATCCTGCCTTGCTTTTTTCTTCATTTGCCCCGGGCCGAGTTAGTTCCTTGATTGGTCCCAGTGCGAGTACCTGGGTGTTTCAGTTGAAGGTACTGTACTCACCCCTTCCGTTCTTCTCCCTGAAAGCCACACACACTAGCTGCTTCTAGTAGGCCATCTTGGCCATGGCCACCTCCCCTTACTTTTTTTAGTTAAGCGAATTTGTTGTAAATGTTCTTTTAAATAAGTATGTTACAGGAAAGAGTTAAAGAACATGCCAGTTTATGACAGCAAAGATAGTAAAAGTATTTCCAAGCCAGATAGGAGGATTTTAATTTAAGGAGAGGACATCTCTGAATTAATTAACAAGGGGCCATGAACTTTTAAAAGGGTGTCTTTTCTGAAATACTGGTGCTGGTGAAATATCATTGTAATAGGATATAAGAGGATAAATACCTCATTAAGAATTCTCACCAACTCTTAAGCCAATAAAGGGTGATAGATGGGTGAGAAGTACAAGCTTAGGGCAGTAGATACTGGTACTGTCTTAGGAAGCTTCCTTGGAAACCAGTTCACGGCAACAAGTAGTGAGTAGAAAAGAGGAACCTTCAAATCCAAGGCCAGGCTTCATGTCTGGAGGCGTCAAGGGCCCTCTAGGATAACCACATAATTTTGTTCTTTGGTTCTCTTTGTCCAAAGCAATCATCTAAGGTAGCAAGGTAGTGATGAATAGCACAGGCTTTAGAGTTTGAAGAAGTGTGTTCAAATTTCTACTCTGCCGCTTAATAACTATGTGATGTTGGGCATGTAACTTCACCTCTCTGAACCTTAATTTCTCATTATAAAACAGGATTATAATACTGTCTACTACAGAGACATTCATAAGGCTTAATTAGTAAATACATGTAAGGAACATAGTAGAGTTCCCAGCATACAGTAAGTGTCCAATAACTATTAGAAGTTACCGTTGTTATACCTCTCTGCCTAGGTTCCCCACCATGGGCTAGGCAGAATGAAGGGGGACAGGGTTAGAGGAATAGATGAAATTTACACATGGAACAATACACAAATAGGTAAAATGTGTTGAAGCCACAGGAGTCAACAGGAGTCAGGTTAATACAAAATATCAATATATTTTCTCATTAAGTATTTTATTTACTACATTATAGCAAATGCAAAATAAAATGCTTAAATGAAAAAAATTTCATAGGTTCTCAAATAAACTTTTTTCTCATGAAGTTTAAAGTTCCTCAACATTGCATTTAGGAGAACAAGACCCTTAAGATTAGACAGCAACCCTAGTATTCATTCCCCTCAAAGAAATGACAACCTAGTGCTATGTCCACGCTCACTTAGGACAGAAAATTCTTCCTCCAAAACACTTATACATTAGGTCTATCTTTATATTTTTCTCCTTTAGAATGATTTTGTTTTCTTTAAAATCATTTAGTACCTCTTATACATGTTTACTAAGTAATGTGTTTATTGATTTATTATTACAAAATGATAAATTTCTCAGGAAAGGATAGGCTGGCAAAACTGTCATACATATCTGAAAGACTGGTCATTGATGGTGATCCCTGTTTGGTTGAATAATTCATCAGGCATTTATTGTGCACCTACTATGCTCTAGTCACTTTGCAGATGCGCAAAGAGACGGACCAGGTCAACCTGCATACACATAGTTCAGTGGGCAATATGGGGAAGTTCTAATGGCAAATGCTGCATGGAACCTGCTGTGTGCCACACATTATCCTAGCCTACACCCATTGTAGGCATCCACACTCCCTCTGAGGAACTGCCCATCAAGTAGGTACTGTCACATACCCGTCTTACACAGGGGGCACTGGGGCATAGGGAGGTAAACTAACCTACCCAGGACCCCGTAGCTAGAAAGTAGCAGAGCTGGATATAGAACCAGGTGGTCTGGTTGCAGAGTCTAAATTCTTCATTATTAGTCTGTTCTGTCTACTTAAAAGAGAAGAAATAGGCAAACAAAGAAATATAAAAAAGACACTTTCAGAGTGACAGTGCCATGAAATGAAGGAGTCATAGATGCCATGAAGAAATTAAACTGGACATCAATGGGGAGGTTGGTGGTGATTTCTTCGGTGTGGGCATGTTCACACTGAGACGGGGACTGAGCATGAACCAGCCATGGGCCTGGCTGCCCAGGGAGCGGTGTGTGAGGAGGAAGAAGGGATAACACAAGGACAAGGGGTCCCAGGTGGGAATAGGTTTGCTGCATCCCAGGAGGCCGGTGGGGCGAGGGCATCAGAAGAAATGTCAGGTGGAGTTGAGAGTTAGGGCCCTAAACATTATTCTAAGAAGCCCCTTTTGGAGAGCTTTCATATGATAGGAACATGAACCAGCATGCATTACAGAGTTGAGAAACTCTATTTTGTCTTGTGACAAAAATAAAGGAGAAAGTCATCCTATTCTTGGTATTTTTGACTTAGATACAACCCGCCCTCCAGAAGCATGGTCCCTCTCCCTACATCAGTCACGTGTTATTTGACCACAGGTCTTCTGCTCTGGGCTCATTTCCACTGGCTAATGGATGTATGTTATCATCCCCATATATATTGTTCCACACAAAAGCTTCTTGTCCATAGGACAGGGATTATGTGTTTTTCTGTTACCATTCTCATTCCTGCCCCTGGCATGATGACTGGAGTACAATGAGCACTCTGGAAATACATGCTAAGGAGAAAAAAAAAAAGGAAGAAAAGACATGGAGATGAGAAAGGAATGATAGAGGAGTGGTGGAATAAAGGAAGGGAAGAAGGAAGGGAAGGGAGGAGGGTGGACAGAAGGAAGTGTAACTGCCCAAGGGGTTCACCTTGCTGGCTGCCTAGACAGAGCTGATTTATCAAGACAGCAGGATTGCAATAGAGAAAGAGTAATTCATGCAGAGCCAGCTATGCAAGAGACTGGAGTTTTATTATTACTCAAATAAGTCTCTCTGATTTGCGTAGTAAAATAAATTGGGGATCAGGGTTTTTTAAGATAATTTGGTGGATAGAGGGCCAGTGAATTGGGAGTGCTGATTAGTTGGCTTGCAGATGAAATCATAGGGAGTTGAAGCTGTTCTCTTATGCTGAATTCCTGGGTAGGAACCACAGATCTGGTTGGCAGGTTTAGGTGGGGCCACTCAGTTGTTAGAAATGCAAAAACCTGAAAAGACATCTCAAAAGGCTGATCTTAGGTTCACAATAGTGATGTTACCTGTAAGAGTAACTGAGGAAGTTGTAAATCTTGTGACCTCCAGAATAATGGCAGGTAATATTTAGAATTCCAGAACCTTTTATTCTAACTTGGTGTCTGCTGGTCTTTCATTCATTTTACAAGAACAGTTTGGCTTTTGAGAAGAGCTATTATTTAAACTATAAACTAAATTCCTTCCCAAGGCTAGGTCAGCCTATGCCCAGGAATGACTAAGGACAGTTTCAAGGTTAGAAGCAAGATGGAGTTGGTTAGGTCTGATGTCTTTTGCTGTCATAATTTCCTAGTTATAATTTTGCAAAGGCAGTTTCAGAAGGAGGCAAGCAGGTTGCCCCTGGGAGTGAGCGTACCCTGTCTCCTACACCTGGCCTCTCAGTTCTGCTGTCTTTTGTAGGCATTCCCTGTTCAATTCTTCCTCACTGTAGTCTACAGTAGAAGCAGTCTAAAGCTGACCACTGAGGGAATTTCTTTGCCTTTTATCTCTGCTGCTTTTTTGCCTGGACTCTAAGGAAATCCATCTTTCCTTATGTTTACTGCTTTATGCAGACACCAAAGAAAGAAGAGCAATGGTGTCTGGACCAGCATTTCCCAAATGTGCCTGGCTAAAAATCTTTGCCACTTACATGACAAAAATGTCCTGTAAATAAGCTGGCGGCCTGGTGGGCCTGGCAGCATTTGTGACACAGCAAAGGGGACTCTGTGGAACCACTGAATTATTACAATGCCTGCTCTGGACAACTCACACTCAGATACTGGAGCCTGCATCCTTTGTCCTTGAGGGGATCTAAAAGGTAGGCAGGGATCAGTGACAAGGCTGCCGCTGTACCTCGCCTTCATGGTGTTAGGAGGCCAACTGTGATTCACACACACCACAGCAGGCTCTTCCCATGCTCTGGTCTATAAGTTGATCACATGGCCTTTCTGGCCTTAGTATCATGGCTGTTCACAGTTCACTGGAGTAGCTCACACTTCCTGAGCACTCTGAGTGCTCTCAGCACGTTCATGTTGTCTCATGTAATCCTCAGGACTGCCCTATTAGCCAGGGACGATTCTCATCCCCATTTGAAAGATGAGGAACCTGTGCCTAAATCAATCTTAAGTCCAGATGGATGGATGAAAACACTTTCCTTACTGGGCTCCCTGAGGTGGTGTGTGAAGAAGAATGACTTTTCAAAAGGCTTATGGCTGGCATCCGCTATCCCCTTCCCTTTCTAACAGATTCTGGATTTCCTCAGTGTGCCTGGTTACCAGGTATCAGCTTGCCAGACTCCTTTGCCACTGAGGGTGCCCATGGTAAAGTTGATATTACTAAAACTGATGCTCTCCAGTTCCCGATTTAGGAAAATTAAAACTGTGATTGACCCACACCAAGGGGAGGACAAAACAAGGTTCACCCTCAATTATGTGGTCATCCATGCAAACTACATGGAATTGATCATATTCTCAACCCCATTGCCTTCTCTCCCTATACTCTCAGAGTTAATACCAGATGGGGGGATTGTGCATTTGACAATCAACAATAATACAAGGCAGGAGGTAGTAAGTACTTCGGGTGTGACCCAGATTGCTAGGAGGACACAGGAAAGGGAGAGTTGTTTGGACAGGAGGATCTGAGGACACATCATGGCTTTGAAGGAAGCAGGGAGGCAGAAGCAGGAGGTAAGCTCAGTATGTGTGAGTACACAGAGGTGGCAGTGTTGAGGGATGGCAGGGCATCGGGGCCCAGTTCCATCTGCGCACACACAGCAGTGGCGGGGAGCAGTGAAGGGGGTTTTCTCCAGTTTTTCAATCAGTATATGTTTCCCTTTTCCTCATGGTGTGCCCTTCATCTTTCCCACTCAAAGAGCATCTTTCTCCTCCTCTCTAGTCACTCCAAAACCACAATTAATACTCTTTCCGGGCTTTGGTTAAAAATCCTCATCCCAGTACCACTTTCTGTTCTGAGTCAGGTAGGTGCCTGAAAGAAAAACAGAAAGCCCAGATTCCATTTGGGGAAGATTGATCTGCATGTTACTTATGCACCTCAGTTTTCACAGTACAATGATTTGGTCACAAACCTGGCCCAAGCCACATCCAAGACAGGTGGCACGACCCTGGGAAGGGCACTGACAAGGACACCCCAGGGCCCAGGAGCCCCACGTGGGGATTTGGTGTATGCTTCGGTTTTGTGTCTGTTTCTCTGTGATAGCATTGTTTTCTCTCCCATGAGGATGAAACTATGGCTGATGGCAGCTCCCAAGTTTTATATTTCACAGCTTCAAAGAGAGATTTTTGAATTTCCCCTCTTTTTATCCTTCTGGAAGAAGGATTTGTTGTCCTAGCTTGGGCTAATTGAGGACCCAAAGTAATACCATGGCAGCCCAAAGTTGCCAGTTGGATCATGGAGTTAAATCCCACTTGATCCTGCTCCCAAGAGAAGAAGGTGACAGGGAAGATGGAGCCCCAGATATCTATGACTCTTATTTTCATTATCTTTGATCGTCATCTCAGTGCAGCCTCTAAGGCAAATATATTATGTAATTTACCAAATATTAAATGATTTCTGGACATTTGAGCTGTTGCTTATTGCTTTCTGTTTTAATGCTATGTGCCTTGGCTAAGATCCAAAGGCCTCCTCCTTCCATCTCGCTTACCTGCCCTATTTCCTGTTTTTCTCCCTGCCATGTACCTCCCTAGGTTATACTAATTCAAGCTGACATCTTTTACTTCTTTCTCGCTTCCTGCTTATACCTCCTAATTAGCACCTTTTCTATAATTTATTAAGCCAGAATACAATGGTGACAGACATCATGCTGCCTCACTGACTAGATATTTTATTAGGTGTTCTTTGTTTTCCAACCAGATTGTAGGTCCTATTGGCAAGAATCTTGTTTTATACTTCCTTCTCCTGTACCTCATATCATAATGTCAACCATATCTGTTAGGTTTTGCTCATAACAAACTATCCCAAAGCTTAGTAGCTTAAAATAATGGCCATGGTATTTTTTTTTTAGCTCATGGTTCTGTGGATTGGCAACATGAGCTAGGCTCAGTTAGGCTGCTCTGCTGGCCTTGACTGGGCTCATTCATGCATTTGTGGTTGGTTTTTTGTCATCTAGGCAGCTCCGCTTCTGGGAGTTGGCTGGTTATTGACTGGAGTGAAGGGGTGGCTGGGCTGCATGTCTTTCCTCATCCAGCAGGTTAGCCCTGGCTCATTTATGTACAGTTAGCAGCCTTCCAAGAACAGCAAGAGAAGAAAGCTCCAATGTGCTAGTACTTTTCATGTTTCTGCTTGTGCCACATTTACTGTTGTCTCTTGAACCAAAGCAAGTCACATGGCCAAAATCAGAGTTCATGTAGGAGGAAAATAATGTACAGCTATAAAGAGGGGAATAACTTGTACCCATTTTTGCAATCTATTGCATTAAGTATATTCTATTTTTTAATTAAAAATATGTTTATAAATATGCATCTGCTTACTTAAATTGTGTATATTTTTTAAATACCTCTTCAAAATATCAGTAGAAGTGATTATCTTGAAATGTTTTCCTTCTGTAGCTATATTCTATTTTTTATTGGCCTTTTTTACATTCTGTTTGCTCTCTCTTTCTCTCTCTCTGGCCCTCACTCTCTCTCCCTCTCACTTTTCTTTTTGGTCTCATTTGATCATTTCATTGAATGGATGGACTACATTTATCACTTTGAAGTTGGATCCTGCACAAGATAATCACTTCTACTGATATTTTGAAGAGCTATTTAAAAAAATAGACACAATTTAAGCAGGTAGATGCATATTTATAAAAATATTTGTGTGTATGTGTGTGCACATGTATGGTAAACAGAGAAATCTTTCTCTTATGCCAAGTTTTAATTTCTCATTATTCAGGATCATGCTCTTTAGACCCAAGTCAAGTAAGGATGAGAACAAACTGAACATGTAATTTTTATCTGTGCCAATTTTCTCAATGTCCTATGATAGAAAAAGCAATGATACTAAAACTGACCGGACAAGGCATTCATCACTTAGCATGTGTAAGTCCTGTGCCTTCTTTGAAGCACACTTGGGAAAGTCATTCTGAGACAGTAATGCTACAAGAATGGCAAAGAGCTGTGGTCTATTAGCTTTCCCATTGGACAACCAGGGATCCAGGGATGTTGCCATTTATCTTCATGTATGACGCCCATCCCTTCCAGAGAAGGCCCAAGCATGTCAACTGACATGCCAGGTCAGCAAATTACTTCAACTATTTTGACCAGTGGTTACCCAATATAAATTTTTTTCCCTTAATTGAATGCCTCTATATGGAGAAATGTATTGTACGTCTAGAAAAACTACTCAGACCTTTTTTCTTTGGAGGAGCTATATCAAATTGTAAATCTTTTTGAAATAAAATGCTAAAATAGCAGCTTAAGAGATTGCCTTGAGAAGAAGATCCAGAGGGACAGACTTGCACAGACTGCTCAACCAGCTTCTAGCACTGCAGAAGGTTTAATCCCCACCATAAGCCCTCATTTTATATCATGCATAGTAGTTCTGCTTCTCTGATCAAACCATTACTAATATAGACATTTTTTCCCTTTCCCTCTCAAATCTTACCAATTCCTGTTGCCTCAAGCACTGGGGAGAAGTAGAGTTGGCCTAGTTTGGGTTCTTCTCAGAAGCAAATTTTGAGAAAAGGACTTGAGAGTAGATCATTTATTCAGGAGATAGTCCCACAAAACACAGTGAGAGAGTGAGGAGAGTGTGACAGGGAAAAGAGCAGAGCCAATACAGGGTATATTGATGGGTATTACCCCTGGGCTCTACACTGCTGAACAATCGGCCTCAGAGTCAACATCCCAGTGGGCAGAAAGGCTGGACCTTTGTCCACTTGCTTCCATCCTCTGTTGGGTGAGGGTTGCCCAAGAGGTATGAACTCCATTGCTTTTCTTGTGTAATCCTGTGTGCAGCTCCACAAATTCCAAAGGTGCCAGAGAGAGCCCTCAGGCAGGTGGAGACAGGTAGAGCTGCAGCTGAACTCAGGGAAACTAGGAGATGTGGGGTGTGGCATCAACAGCATCATCTACATAAAACATGCCCTAGTGAATAAACCCAGGACAGAGGAACAGCAAATGGGTTTTGGCTTCCTCTCTGTGATTCAAACATGAGCTTTGCAGTGGCGGAAAACTACCTACTCTCTCTGAGCCTCCAACTTTCCACCTGGGAAACGATGTCATTGGACTATTTTTTTAGGCCAGGTAAAGGTATACTAGACAAACACACATAAGGAGACATGGCATTATCAGGAGATGGAGAAATACTAACTCTTTCCTCCTCTTAAAATTGTGTCTTTAGTATTGCTGTCCTAATAAAATCTTAGTTCCGTTTATAAGAGTGAAATGTTACCACCTTTTCCTCTTGTCCTTTAAACATCCCTATCACTATTAAGCAGGTTTTGCTGCATACAAAGCAGTTGGTTTCCAACAACATTTATCTTCTTGTTTATAGTCTGTGGATCGGCTGTGTCTCAGCTGGGCTTGGTTAGAATCAGCTGGACTTGGCTCACGGCTGCAAGTTGGCTTTATGTCTCCTCCACAAGATTCTCTTTGACCAGCTACTGGGGATATACTCTTCTCATAGAGATTCACAGCAGTGGGAGAAGAAAGCCAAAGTGCATAAGCACAGTTAGGGTCTCTGTTCCAATGGAGTTCATTAATATCCCATTAGCCGAAGCAAGCGACATGGGTCAGGACCAAATCAAGGAGTGAAAAACTGCACTCAGCCCACCATGAAGCCCTGGAAACTGCAGGGACATTTAATTCTATCACTGAGAGAGAGTGAAAAATTGAGAGCAATAATGCCACCCACCAGACTGTTCTCATGTTCAAAGTCATCTTCCATGTGAGCCTTAGTAATACCCACTCTCTTGGCCTTTATTTAACCATTGCAGTATTGCTTGGCGTCTTAGTCTGTTTTGTGCTGCCATAAGAGAATACCACAGACTGAGTAATTTAAAATGAAATAAAATTTATATCTTACAGCTCCAGAGACTGGAAATTCCAAGATCAAGGGGCCCATATCTAGCAAGGGCTTTCATGCTATGTCATCCCATGGTGAAAGGTCTAAAGTGCAAGTAGGGGATGGGAACTGAACTCATCCTTTTATCAGGAACCCACTTCCAGGACAAGTAAGCCCCTTCCTCAATAATTCATCACAAGGGAAGATACCTTATGACCTAATCAAGTCTTAAAGGTCTCACTTTTCAACACTGTTGCATGAGGATTAAGTTTCCAACACATGAACTTTGGGAGACACATTCTAACCGTAGCACCTGGCTAGGTCTGTCAAATAGGACTTATTCTCTCTTGTCCTGGCATTTTTTCACTCCTATGGGGAAAATGCTTGTAGTCAGTGAACTGAGCACATTGTCATGCAACCATTCTCCAGCTGCTGTGAGTGAGTGTTGGCTGTTAATTGTCCATGGTGCTCCCCTTCTCTGGGGCTACTAACAGATGGGACATCTTTCTACTGATGGGACATCCTACCTGGGAATGGCAGCCCAGAGGCATAATTGATTTATATGGAGTACAAAAGCCAGCCTCCTTGCCTCAAGGGGAGGATAATTTGGCAGTATAATTTATGCTCTAGAGTCCCCTGTGAATCAGGCCAAGTCTAACTTTCCTTTGACATCACATTCTTGATTTTCTCCTTTCTATCTTAGTTCTTTTATTCCCTGCAGTTTTCTCCTAAAGGATGTCCTCAAAAAATCACATGCACCTAGGCCCTTTTTCTTAGGCTCTGCTCCTAGGGAAACTGGCCTATCTTTTGATGTCTCTTAGTACCTTCCCTGTACCCTTCACAGGTCCCAAACTGTAACTCTACATGGAATACATAAAAATTTAGAATTTTTTCTTATTTAGGGTGGACACCAGAAACCACCTTGAAGTCTTCTCCATAACCCCGGTCATCTGAAATATTCACTTTATCTGCACCACATGGCCATCATGATTTCTTATCCAGTATCTCACAAGATATTCATATGTCTGTAGTGCCTCATTATTCACCACTAGAAAGAATTATGTCTGGTTAGATGGGTTTTGACCTAGTGAGTCCTGAGGGTTTCTAGCGGCCGCTTTCCCTTTTCTTTACATGAAGATGTTAACTTGGAGGCCCAGGAGAGTTGAGATTGATATTCAGGGAAGGAGAAGGGCGTCAAGTAAGCAAGTGCTCTGGAAATTACCCATCTATGTTCAAATCATGGTTTTGCTATTTGTAAGCTGTTTTCTTGGCCAAGTTTGTTAACAATAAGCCTAATTTGTGTAAATAAAGGACAACGATACTTGAAGAACAAGAACATTCTCCTCTACACCCAGAAATAATGTGTGTTAACAACTGTGATTTCCTACAAGACTCTGAGCCACTGGTTACCTGACACTTTTTAGTAGTAACCTGAATCTGAAGTTTGTTTCAGGAGGAGCCAATGGGACGATACATGATTATGAGGCAGCCCTGAGCCTGGAACATTATGGTGATAGCTTTCATTCATAAAGAGCTTCTTACATGGCAGCCCCTACACTCAGCCCTTTGGCTGTGTTGCCTGGAAATCCTGTCAACAACTTTATATTATTCCATCTCTTGCCTCCTCACAACTACGAGCAGTTGGTTAGACAAGTGACCTTAAAAATGTTTGCAGCTGCTAACTTCCATCTCAGGAAATCAAGTTTTAGAAGAAGGTAGAAGAATTGGACTAAAAGACATGAAAGTATGTGGACTGGAAGGATTGTATGTTATGAAAAAACTCAAACTCTATGCTCAGTGAGTACACAGTTAGAGCATCTAAAATATTTGGAGCTAAGAGGCTTGCAGGGTTTTTACCCAATTATGCATTGAATGATGCATTTTTGTTTTCTTTCTGCAGAAGTAGGTCTTTATCATCTATTCAAGACCCACTGGTTCCATCAATTCTCCTAAAAGTACATGATGCCCTTATTTCAGTTTCCTTCTGTATGTCCAAATTTTTTCTCCAGCCTCTTCTTCATGTTCGTATTTCTGCCTTACCCCATATAAATTGCCTGGACTTTGGGGGCCTAACCCTGATTTAGAGGAAGAGAGATCAAAAAGATAAAAATATCCTCCTTTCCTTTACACCCAGGAAAATGCGTGGTTTTCTACAAGGCTGTGAGCTGCTGGGTGCATAGTGCTTATTAGCAGTGCCCTGGCTCTGAAATGATAGCTCCGTGGGTTTTTTCCATATCCACATCTTACACTGGCACCAAATGCAGCTGTATAAATCTCCAGCCACTAAATTCTGCTCTGCAATTCCCCAGGCTGTTCATTTATTATTAATTATGACCATTATTTACATAGAACTGGAGAGTTTTATACCCAGGCTGAGGCCTGGCTGGGATGCAAAGCAGTGTGATGAGCTCAGGGGCAAAAAACTCCAGGGATCAGTGGTCTCACCTGTGTGTACCATCTTCTCCCCTACTAAAGGCAGAGGTGGTGAAAGGAGGTGCGAACAGGTACAGACGGGAAGTCAAGGGAGGAGCAGGCCTCTCATTAGCTTTTGTGCTCTAATAAGTTTCCTTTTGAGGCACAGGGAGCTGCTGAGAGCCAGGGGGGCAATGCATTCTGAAGTTTTACAATAGATCATTTTATACAGGAACTTATTTATTTAATCCACAGCCAATCATTGAGTTTAATTATGTGCTAGGGTAGAGAATACAGAGATGCACAAAGCAAACATGGTCTCTATCCTCCTGGAATTTACATTCTGTTGAATCCAAGGTCAAAACTGAGGTTGGGACAGGAGTCTGGGTGTTAGGAGAGGGGAGGGCTGTGGAGCGGGGTGGCCAGGTGTCAGGAGTAGAATCAAAAAGCAGACAATGACTCAAGAGCAAACAGCATGAATGTTCTTTTTTATGAAGAGCCATTCCATCTCAGCATGGCAGTTTTCTAGTCCTAGATTTTTGTTCTGATTCTCTCTTGGAAGATGAACTCGCAGGAGACTCCGACATCAATGGAGGATGCCGTCAGTTGCATTTAACACTCCCTACACCAGCTTTCTATGTGCCAGGCCCCGTTCTGGGGGTTTTCCACACATTAACTCATTCAATTGTCATAACAACTTCTAAAGGTAGATACTGTTATTGTTCTTATCTTGTAGGTGAGAAAATAAGGTACAAGAGCTCAGCTATCTTGCTGGGCTACTCAGGTGACAAAACTGAGGTAGTCTGGATGGAGCGATCCTCTCAACCATGGGATGCCTTGATGTGAAGATGCTGCCATGCTGCCCCCGGCCTCTTCTCACATCCAATTATCATTTATTTGCTCCCCCCCAACAAAAAAATTGATCCAATACTGACTACATACCTAGTGCTAGGAATACAGAGACAGAAAGCAGATTGGTGGTTGCCAGGGGCTGAGGCCCTGGAGGGGTAAGAGATAGGAACTGCCTAATAGATTACGGGGTTTTCTGTTGCAGTGACGAAAATATTTTGGAATCAGATAGAGGTGGTGGTTACACAATATATACTACATGCTACTAAACTATTCACTTTAAAATGATTGATTATGTTATGTAAATTTCATGTCAATAAAAGAAAAAAGATGGAGGAGGAGGCAGGGAGAGGCGAGGGAGGTGTCCCCACTGCATCATAATGATGGATTCTAATGGAATCTTGCACATTTCTTATATACTGCTGAGGAGACCCAGGGGAGGCAAGGATTCATTCAGCCTTAGTAATCAGGAAAACTTTCACTAAGGGTTTCTATTTGAGCATTTGAGTGGAGCCTTAGCAAAGATTATAAGCCCAGGGAACTTTGCAAGCCAGGACAGTCATGTACGTGTGTTGTCAGCAGAAAGCAGCAGGGCATGGTGAAGACTTTGCCAGGCTGAACTGCTCGGGATCCTCCCAGAGATATTCAAAACGTAAAACTTTTAACATGTGATGGCTAAAAAATTGACCGTGTTGACTTCAGTTAAGCACATTAAGGGTAGATTTTTTTAACCCTGATCTTTTTTTTTCCTTTCAATAAAGTTATAAGTTTTATTAAACAGTATTGGTGGGGAAACATTTCAAGGGCTACCAAAAAGGCACAATTGTCTTGTATTGTTTGTCCAAAATTCATCCCAGGAAAGATAATTCAGTCACGTGTCATCTTGACCCGTCTAAATGAACCTTTTGAGATTTGGCAAATGGATTTCATCCAGCTACTTCCCATTCGAGGTTATAAATATGTTCTTGTCACGGTTTGTGTTTTCTCGTTGGGTAGGTGTGTTCACTTGCTGACATGGTACTGCCTAACCTATTATAATACTGTTATTAGAGAAGATTATTCCTAGATGGGACATACCTTCAGAGTTAATTACTGACCAAGGAACTCATTTCACTGGCTATGTTATAAAACACACTTGTGGAGTATGGCCCGTATAACATCACTTTTTATTTTGCCTATCAGTCCCAATCCTGCATATTAGTGAAAATAACAAATGGCATCATCAAAACTCAACTGGTAAAATTTGTGGAAACTTTACAATTGCCTCTGGTCCTATTAAATCAAAGGTCTGCATTTTTTGGAAAACAACATGATTTGCTACCTTTTGAAATGATCACTGGATGGCAGATGCATTTAGCTTCCTCTGCCTTTGACATTCAGTCGATTAAAGGAGACATTCTCCAATACAATAAAGAAATCATTAAGGATAAAGGCAAAAATCATACTCTGGTAGCACAATCTTTCCATAGTGTGGTCCCAGGAGACAAAGACACAAACCATCACAACCTTTAGTCTGATGATTTTTTTCTGTTGGAATAAGCATTTACAACAGAATTTCCCTCAACCTCAATGGAAAGGTCCCTATCAGATACTCTTTACCAATTCCAGTGCTGCCAAACTAAAAGGCATTGGCTCTTTTACTCATGTTTCTCACTTAAAGAACTCTCCTACCTCCTTCTAGAATTCTCTTATACAAGCTCAGGAAAGGTTTTTTAAATATGAGCTCTTCATAAAAAAGTTGTTTTCAAAGACAGTTCATTGGCTATGCAGAAATCCTAAATTGCAAACCCATTCTGATTGTTTAACTAGAGTACTCACAGCTGAGAGGTGTTAAAGGCTGGAGGATACTGACTTCTGTTATTATCCAAGTCTATTGGAACATCCTGTGGTTTTGACTCGGTAGGTGTGGGTGCAATCCTCTCACAATCTCCTGACTCCACTTTAAAGTGTTAGCCTTAAATACATCAGTTTCTTTCACATTTGCCGCTTTTGATCAATATTTTCTCTAGAAAATATTGCAGAACAATGAATGAGTCTGATTTTGTCCCTCACTGCCTGGATGGGCCTGTCTCAGGGAGTCATGTCCTTTGTTGAAGGATCAAGGTCTAAAAGTGTGAATGGCCAGACTGGGCCACATTCGAATAATGAGATTTTGAAGAGGTGCTCTCCAGTCTTTTTTAAGTCCCAAAAAGGTTTTCAAACCAAATGTCTTTTCTGAGCCATAGGCTTGATTGACCATATTGAGCATCTTGGCAACCATTACTTTGGTTTCACCGTTAATTCTAAGCAAACTTGGGTAAGGAATAACATGAATAATTTAAATATTACAACAAGAACAACAGTAGCAACAATAACCACAATAGTGAGTAACAAAAGTTGAAGACTGAATTTTGGCCACGCTCTTACTTTAGAGCGTAGTCAGCTGAAGAGATCAAAGCCAAACATTTCAACACTGGAGACCCTAATTCACTATTTAGCATGTGCATGGATTTTTTTCCAACCTGATCTCTACTTTGTTAGAAGTACTTATCCAAGTGTAACAATGAGTATTGGCTACAGTGCAAACACCTCTTTGCTCAGCCATGATATAATTCAAGGTAACCATTGTACAAGGGAAAAGAAGGCAAAACCCAAGAGTATAGAGAAAGCAACATGTAACACGCTGAATATTTCAGGGAGCTTATTCATATACAGGGGGATGTTGGGTGAGCAGCCAACTTCAGCTGTTGTCCACTTCACTTCCAGGTCAGCGTTACCTTTAAGTTTCTGATTGCTTCTGAATTTAACCCTGATCTTAAAGGATGAAGAGGATTTTAATGGGAGAAGACACTTTCAGGTAGATTTCTTAGCCTGAGTTAGCCCAGAAACAGACCCAGAGACAAGAATTTGGTTGCAAGTGGCTTATTCAGGAGGTGGAAGAAGAGCAGTGAACCTGGGGAAGGGGGACACAGAAGGGCAGGAGCTCAGACAGGGTGGACTCACACGCTAGTTGCCTCTGTGGGTAACTGGTACCTGACCCCCCTGTGGAAAGCCAGGAGCTTGTGTAGGAAACACATTTCAGAATCATCCTAGCTGAAGAGCGAGGGAGCTGCGGTGTTTATACACCTGTTACTATCAGCCATTGGCTCAGTGCTGCTGTCAGGAAAAGGAGGTCCTCAAAGATAGAAATGCAGAGGCTGACAGTTGATCATCCACTGGGTGCACAGAAATGGTTACAAGGATGTAGGAATAGCACCAACAGCATTTGATATAGTATGTGTCCTTGCTGCAGAAGGAACTGGAAGTATCCAAGCAAAAGCAGAGTTAATGGCTTGTTGGCAGAAGGCTAGGATCTGGGGCACCTGACAGACAGTCAGCCAATTGGATGCTCTCAGTACCTTGAATCCAGTTGATGATCAATTTATGGCTGCAGCGTCTGGTGGGAGTACTGAGCCCATGGTGATCGGTAGTATAATAACCAGCCTGCTACTGGACTCCCCATCATCCTGCCTTCCTTGAACTTTTACATTACCTGAGCCTGGTTCTTCAGGGTTCCTTTTGATTCTAGGGAGTTCTTGATATCCTTCTACTAAAGTTGCTTCTCTACTTAATTAGCCCAAGTTCATTTCTACTCCTTGAAACTGAAAACCTCACCGATACAAGTATGGAATAGGATAATCTGTGTTAGGAAAAAGATTGTGCTTAATGTGGGGTGTCAAGGCATACATACAAGAAAAGTTGGGGAGCATAACTGTGAGAATGTAATACCAAGCACTAGTACTGGATGAGGTCTAGAGGCAGATAATGAAATTTTGACAGAGGAGAGAAGTAGGCCCTCAGTGCATAAAGCTAGGGTGTCATCTAGGGAGAATTGGATGAGAAGGGACTTGAGCTCTGAGGGAAACGACAGGAGGTATCAGGGACTTGCCTTTAATCAAGATACCAAATGCCAAAATGCCTATGAGAAACACTTCTATCAGCTTCCCAGGTAGCGACCCTGAATTGACAGCCAAAAACTGTGGTCCATCTTTCCTCATCCAATTTCCCCAGAGGCCTAACTTAGGTCTTGATGGCATCCCCAGGGTTCTTCTTAGTGCTTTGTAACTAATGGGTAAGCTGGTTGTGTTCATTGTTTCCTCCTATTGGTGTTATATATTCACCATTTCAACTCCTTCTGGCTTAGTGCTGAGAAACTGACTAGAGAAGGCAATAGGGCAGGATTAGCAAAGTGGCTTGAAATCTAACAGTCACCTCCTATGTGCTACATTAAAGACCACTGTTGCAGTCTTAAGGATCAATGGCAAAAAAAAAAAAAAAAAAAAAAAAAAAAAAAAAAAAAAGCAAAATGGCCACCCAGAGTGAAAACACTGAAATATGATTCTCAATCGATTATGCATTCACGTGAGATTTAGGTGCCAAACAAATATAGATACTGGCTACAGATCACAGGTGGATACTTTGATTAGCAATTATGGAGATTACAGATAGTTCTGGGGAAAGGAAAGATAAAATGGAGAATGGAGAGAAACTCTAGATGTGGAGGGAGGAGGTGAGGGGCTTAATTTCAGTTCTGCTACCAAGAAGGTAATTGGGGAAAGTCACTGAACTCACTGGACCTTGGTATCTGTATCTGATAAGTCTGATAAAGAGTCAGTTCCCGGAAGTGGACCTTTTGAATCCCATTCTCTCCCCAGTATCCAACAGACTTCATCCTTCCTTTCCACCAAGGGTTGTGCCCACACCAATAACTCACTCATCTGAGAATCACTGAATCACTGTGGAAGTCACCGTTTTCCATGGGATCTGTTAGAAGCTAAAGGAAGGTAAATAAGAAGCTCTGAGACACATGGGGATTGAACAAGAATGTTTTCTAAATTCCCTTCTATTTTAACTCTTGCCTTTACAAGCTGATGTCACTGAAAAGGCACCCCATAGTTCTTCCAGGGTTTGGGCTGTGTAGAGGGGCTGTGCCAACCTCTCGGGGAGTTGAACCACTCTCTGCAGTTCTAAAACAGCATCCTTATGGGGCACATGTTCCACAGATCTGGGTCTGAAACACAACCAGGAACTACAGTGCCTATCCCAGGACTTCAACCATGTCCTGAAAGGTAAAATGTGTTGAGATCAAGCTTAGACCTCTGGACTGTTATTGACCAAATCATGATGAACTTGAAGTTTGCCCCTGTCTCAATGAAGTTGTGGGTATTACATGAGATCCTCAGAAGCTGAGTATGAGCACAGACAAAATAAAGTGCAAGTGGTTTACTTGTGAAGTGATCCCAGGAATCAACAGCAAGAAATGAGGAAGCAATGCAAACCAACAAGAGGAGAGGAGGTTGTAGCATTTCCCCCCAAACCGTGGCCATCAATGGTTGAAGGTTATTTCCAGGGGTGCCAACTTTCTGGCACTTCTGGCTTGTCCTGAGTAATTGTAGAAAGAGCTCCTATATCCAGAAACAAAATTCTCTCAGCAGAGAGCCTTGGGTGTTTGAAATCAGCAGCCTCCAGGGTGTGTAGTTGACCACCACAGAAATCTGGGCAGGGCACTGGCAGCATTTGCACTCGTGTGAGGCTGCATTTAACTTTGCAGTTTGTAAAGCATGGAGCACATGACAATATTTCTAAGCTCCTTTCACTATTCTTTTTCTCTGCTGCCCCCGCAAACTACCATAATAATAATCTATCACAAGTATAGAACGCTGCTGGTGGTGTAGCATTTATTGTATTCAGCTCTTTTCTTGTATCAGTTATTTCTTTATTCAATCATTCAACCAAAATGTATAAAACATTCCCCAATCCCAGGAGCTGCAACAGGTCCTGGATGCAAAAGCGTGAACCAAACAGGTGCTACCTCTGCCCTGATGGAGAGGATAGACAAGTCGAGTTGGACAATTGCATAAATAAATGTATATACTGGGATGAGGCACTTGATGGATAAACTGCACCCCTTGATGATCTGATTAATTGGTAGTTCAGAGAAAAGTGCCCAAGTAAATGGCATTCAAGTTGACATTTGGAAGATGAGCAGAAGAAAACTAAGAGAAAAGAAGGAGCAAAATATTCAAGTAGAAGTAATAGTAGGTGCAAAGGTTCTGAGGGAAGACAGAACACGGACTCTGGGAGGAACTCAGAGTACATCAGTGTAGCTGGGTCATGAGGAGTCAGGCAGGTGTGAGCTGAGCATAATAGGGAGGAGCCTGCAGACCAACAAGGATGCATGAAGGGTACGAGCAGTGGGAAGACCCTGCCAAGTTAAAGCTATAGCCAAGGGGAAGAAAATGGAGAAGAGTCAAATTATATTTTAAAAGATTTTTCAAGTTCCAGGGTTCTAAATGGTTGCAGTAGGTAAGCTACAATCAGGGAGACCAGTGAAGAGGCTATTCCAGGAATTTAGTGATGAGGTGAAAGTAGCCCCAGAGGATGGCAGGAGTAGAAACGGTTGACAGGAGTGGAGTGGGGAAATCCCAAGGAGCTTGAATTTATGAGTGTGAGGAGTGAAGAGAGGAAGATGCCAAGAAGGACTCTGAAGTTCCGGGTTATGCCATCTACTCAAATGAAGAAGATGGCATCATTCATTTGTTTAATGCTTACTCAGTTTCTGGAGATGGGTACTGATAGTATCTTGCTCATTTTTTGAATAAGGAAACAGCGGCTCAGAGAGGTTAAGAAATGTGCCCAAGGGCATACAGCTAACAAGTGGCAGAGCAAGGGCATAAATGAAGGGTGGGTGGACATTACAACCCAAGCTCTGTCACCCTCTGCATGGCACCTTCTCCATGACCTGTCCTATGCTATTGCCTTCCACATGGTATCTGTGTGTCTCCATATTTTCTCTCCAATTAAATCATTCAGCCACTGTGTAGTTGTTATCCTCCTGGGAAGCTTCTCAACACTGGGCACCATCCAATAAACTAATCAATAAAACTAATTTGTGCCAATGAGGGCCAGATGCACACATTTTATTACAGGCTTTCTGAACAGTGCCTTTGTGTGACACTTCATGAACGGCACTTAGGACTTTCACGCATGACCTGGTAGCTGGTGACCTCACTAGAAATCTTGCATGGAATTTCCCTCCCCACTCGTGTACTGCAGCACTAGCTCTGTTGGAAGGAAAGGGCTTAGGGTCAGGACAGAGTCCCCAAGTGAACTTCCTTCATCCGTAAGATCAGGTTTGAGAAGAAACAGAATGAGAAGCCTGTGGTGTTGATTCTTTGCAACTTTAGCAGCCGTCCTACTTGAAAGCACACTCTGGAAAGAGACAATGATGGGCCTGGGATTTTCTAGAAGCTGTCGGCTACCTCTCAACTTATAAATCAGGAATTTTAAATGAAATCTGGACTCCCAAAAAATACTCAAACAATCTTTATTTTCAAACATGGTTCTTTATATTATAAAAAAGTAATAGTAAGTCTAATAAACCCAATGTATTCGCATATTGCACTCATGAAGATTTCTTTCATTCTCAGAAATCACGTGAAGTGAGCAAAACAAGAAATCTAAAGGAAAGTTGTTGTCCAAATTTAATGCAAACTTGTACAGATGACCCAGCCCTGTTGATTCAGTACCACACATGCTCTCGAGTGGTTTCCGATATTCTCTCTCCTCCTGTGGGACTCTGTGGCTGGAGTGGGACCTCACCGCTCAGAAAGTACCAAACATTATTTTGTTTTAAATTTTTAATTTTTGTAGGTATATACTAGGAATATATATTTATGGGATATGTGGGATATTTTGATGCAGGCATACAATGAGTAATAATTACATCAGGACAAATAAGATACCAATCACCTAGAGCATTTATCCTTTGTGTTACAAACAATCCAATTATATTCTTTTTATTATTATTATTATACTTTAAGTTCTGGGGTACATGTGCAGATCTTGCAGTATTGTTGCATAGGTATATACATGCCATGGTGGTTTGCTGCCTCCGTCCCCCTGTCACCTACATTAGGTATTTTTCCTAATGTTATCCCTCCCCAATCCCCCCACCCCCTGCTATCCCTCCCCTACCCTCCCACCCCCCCATCAGATCCCATTGTGCGATGTTCCTGTCCCTGTGTCCGTGTCGTCTCATTGTTCAACACCCACTTATGAGTGAGAAAATGTGATGTTTGGTTTTCTGTTCTTGTGTCAGTTTGCTGAGAATGATGGTTTCCAGATTCATCCACATCCCTGCAAAGGACATGAACTCATCGTTCCTTATGGCTGTGTAGTATTCTATGATGTATATATACCATATTTTCTTTATCCAGTCTA